>VWYI01015618.1:0-35643 GCA_013399455.1 Anthoscopus minutus
GAATCTAACTCTTGTTTCACCCACAGTATTGTTAGAATTTTAGGTTTGATGTAGGTTTCTTCTGCATTGCTGCTTTAGAGAAAAACAAAGACATTCAAGATTTGAGTAGCATTGTTACAGAGTATTGTGTGATCATATTTTAAAACTGGCTAGCATGGTGCCTCAGGTGAGATGCTCATATAGCACTGAGTAACTTGGTGTCTAGGCTGAATGTAGATAGTCATTTTTAAAATTTAGATTTGAAAGCATTGGCTATAACATTTTAGTGCCTCTGTTGCTCTTATTTCTAAAAGTGAAGCTTAAAACAGAGTTTTAGGAGTCTAATTGAATAATTAAGAAAAAAATTATTTTGAGATTCTCAGCTGGAACCATGAGTCTACATTGAGGATGAGAAGGATGCTTTACTCATTTTAGTTTGATGGCTTACTGAAACACTGGCTTGCCTCTCCAGTTAAAAGCCAGATTTTCACAAGTGTCCTTCTGTTTTTCTGCAGACTACCTTTCAGTGTCATGCAGCTCAGAGGTAAAGTACTTGTAGTAATATAGTAAATCTGCACAAGTTGAAGAAGTTGAAGTGCATTTGAAACAAAGTTCAGTATCTGAAGTAATTGTGGACTAGATTCCTTGTGTTTGTTCATTAGAATCTCTCTTAAGTTTAATAAATCTCAAGCAGTAATTTTCATTCCCTTTCCTATTAACTGCACTGCTGAACACAAAAGCTGTGTTTTGCACAGAATGACTGAGCTTATCCATTCTAGAAAAGAGTTATGTTTGGTATCTAAAGAACAATAACAGTTTGCTGCCTGACTGATCAATGCTGGATCAAGTTCACATTCCCAAGCTTCCACTCTCCCACATGCATACACGGGAGGTGGAAGCATAGCAAACAAAGGGAAGACAGGCCCTCTTTTACACAGAAATGTTGAACTTAGACTTGCCTAATAAGCACACAGCTGGGCTTGCATAGCAATAAACATAGGTTTTAATTATTGCTTGTAAAAACATCCGAACCAATTAAATTTTGGCCTGCTCATTGTTTTCTTTATTCAATGGAAGCAAACCATAAAGGTTTAAAACATTTTTCATGCTACGTTGCCAGAAAATTTTTCTCTATTAGTGTATTATAGGAAGGAGTAGCCTTTGAGATATCTGAAACCTCCCCAGTTTCACGATCCTTATAAGTAATTTTAGTGAATTGGAACCAGGGTATGAAATAACATAAAGTCAAATGCTACTCTAGGAAACAATATTTGAGATATTTTAGTTCAGAAAGATAAAGAATTGAGCCTGAAACTGATGTAAAAATATTATGTGACAGGAACAAGTTGCTATATACCCTCCAGAGTGGTCTATGGTTTTTAAAAGAACATACATTTTATGTCCTGGAAATTTTCCCTAAGCTTTTAGAAAAACTTATTTGTGACTGGGAGGAATGAATACATGGAGAAGGTATATTGCAACACATACTCTGTATCTGAAATACATGCAGCCCTCTGTGTGCTGACCTATAAAACCGTGACCTGTGGATTCATGTGTAGTGATTGAGTCAAACTCAGAGTGATCCTGAGTGTTCAAATGCTGCTGCTGTATTTCCAACTTAAGGATGCAAGTTCTTACTTTTCAGCCCTATCCTTTTTTACAAACACTGCAGAAATACTGAGTTACTGAATACTTTTTGAGAGCAAATGGTAACTAAGTTTGTGTAACAGTCTTCATTCCATCTCCATCAGTTCATTGTCCTCCACACAAGTCAGTAGGAGCAATGTCGAGATATTTCCCAATTTACAGTACCTTCCTTATCTCCTTTTGACTTAGCAATGCTTTAGAGTCAGATTGAAGACACAGATTTTGATAACTTTCTATTTTATAATGGAAAATAAGTGATTTTTCTAAAAATTATTCCATCTCCATAAAGAAGGAATGCTTTATCTATTCTGTCTACTCCCTTCTAAGGTCAAAGAGGAAACTAAATGCTGAAATGAGAATATCTGGAGAAAGGTAGTTTTGAAAAGTGTGTTGGCTGAGAGAGCTAGTATCTTTCAGTTTATGGTTAATTGTCCTTAACATATGGGTTAGCAGTATATTGTGGTCAGAGGGCTAGAGAACTGTTGTTTTGAATATGTTTCATTAGTAAAGCTTTCAGAAGTATTTTTGATTGCTTTAATGGATCTGTAAAACTCAAATATCATTACCTCTGGAAGGTATATTTTATTTCTTTGACAAGAAATTCAACAAACAAGTGAAGTTCTATCAAGTAACATCCAGGCCTTAGCCACATAGACTCCCAGCAGCTGCAGAAAATTAACTGTCTTGGCTGAAACTAGGACATTATTCACACATTTTTCTTTAGCACTTATATCATGCCCAGCCCCTACAACTTCAAACTGTATATATATGTATATATACGCAACCACAGGTATAATTTCTTTAGTTAAGGGCCAGACTTCCATGGCTATTGAGTTAATTTAGTCCATAACAGTGGATTCTATCCATCCTAGATGTCTGCCAAGGCAGGAGGGCTGGTGTACTGTTGGGGTTGCAGTCTACATCAGGAGCTCATGACTGCTGGAGCAGTCCATACTCGTTTTCCATGGTAGTTTTGGCAGTGTTACAGTTCAACATTACAGACTCCTCTCGCCCCAAAATCAAATCCCCTTGAGGTACACATCATGTTTCCTGGTCTCTCTGCCTTACCCACCAAGTGCAGTCAGGCCATTGAGTAAAAATAATGCCAAGGATGAACCCAGTTTGCATTTGCTTGAGGCAGGATTAATCCAAACTGTATTCCCTAAAACTCTTCTTGTATGCATCATGGGGACTTTATCCCCTTCATGGGGGGATGGGGCTTTTTGATTGGACAGGGACAGCTGTGCTGATAGAGCCTGGGATGTTCACCAAACCAGGCAGCCTTAGCTAAATGTAAAGCCCGATCTTTGAAGGTCCTACTACCCTTTGCTTCCAATGTGTTTTTTAACAGTCCATTTTACCATTCACTCTTCCCAGAGGCTGGTGAGTGAAAGGGAATGTGATGTGAAGGGAAAGGGAACCTAATGCTGTGTTCCCTGGCCTGGTTGTCCAGGAGATTGTTTTGGAAATGAGTCCTATTGTCTGACTCATTTCTCTCAGGGGTGCCAGGTCACCAGAGAACTTGCTTTCCAAGGCCCAGGGTGGTGTTCCAGGCAGTGTTGTGAGGAACAGGATACTTCTCCAGCCATCCAGTGGCTGTTTACAAGAGCATGTAGCACCTGCCTTGGCAGACCTGCAGGAGTATGATATAATCGATCTGCCAGGCCTCCCCTTATTTCTTCTTTGGCATCATCTGCTATACCACAGAGGCTTTACTTGGCCTGCTTGATCCCAGCACATATTTCAGTTATGGATAACCTGGGAGACAGAGTCCATGGGTAAGCCCATGCCTCAATCACAAGCACATCTGGGAGTTGCATCTCTTCCCTGGTGACTGGAGGTGTCATGGGCCCACCGAGTTAGAAATAATTCACCCTTATGTTGCTAGTCCAGATCCTCCTGATCCATTATAATCTTGGCAGCTCAATCCACCTGTTCCTTGTAACAAAGTTCTTCAGCAGCCCATCTCCTGAGCACATGGTGCATCTTCATGAGGTACTTTTACAGCCAACTTCTCTGTCCAGGCAGTGACATCTTGCCACAGTTAATCAGCTCAGGTGGGTTTGTCTCTGCATTCCCATTTGGTGTTTCTCCATCATTCCGGCCACCTGCACAGAGCATTGCCACCACCCACAAGTCAGTGTAGAGGCAGAGCACTGGCCACTTTTCTCACTCAGTGATATCTAAAGCCAGCTGGCCAACTTCCAGCTCTGCAACATGACTTGATCCACCTTGTCACTCAATTGCTTCTGCAACTCTCTGCACAGGGCTCCATATAGCTGCTTTCATTTTCCATGTGTCTCTACAGGCAGGAGCTGTCAGCGAAGAAAGTGCATCACTTTTCATTTTCATTTTCAGGTAGCTGGCTATATAGTGGGAGCTCCTCAGCATGTCACCTTTTCCTACTCTTCCCCTGATGATGGTCTGGAATTTTTGTCTTGGGGACAGTTAGTGATTAATTCCAAGATCCCTTGGTGACTGGGGTTCAAAAGTTTGTTGTTGTTCAGGACCCCACTTGCAATAGTTTTTCTTCTGTGTCACATGATAGAGAGGGTTTACAATCTGACTGTGGTCAAGAATATGCCATCTTCCAAAAACCCTCAGCACCTATGAATGCCTGTGTTTCCTTTTTGCTGGTCAGTGACTACTGTCTTGGTTTAAGACAGTTTAAGTGGAACACTCTAAAATGAGTTTTAATCAATTCCCTTCCACCAGTAATGAGAAATGAATATGAGTAGTTGTTACAAGTGAAAAAATAATAATTTACTAAAAAACGAAATAGCAACAGGTAAAAAATAACAGTAATAGTTACTAGTTGGATAATTACAAAGTTGCTGAAATCCCGGCAACAAAGAGAAACTCAAAATAGAGGCATATCCCCTTCCCCAAAAGGGCGCCAGGCATGGGCAACCACTGTAGGGAAACAGAGGGCAGATGGTGGCCGCCCTCCCCACCCTGTGATCAGGCAGCAGCTCCACTGGCAAATGCATCTGGCAAGTTCTGGCAGCTGGGATTCGGCTAGGGTGTAGGACTCGTGAGGCCGTGCTGTGGGCAGCAGATGTGGGCAGCAGACGGCAGTGAGGCTGCCTGGCATGCCTCGCACTCCTGCCTTTTCGCTTCTGTCAGGCGCTGCTGGAGGCTGGGGTGGCTGCAGGGAGCGGGGCCTCTCTCCTCTCCGGGCCTGCAGCCAGGTGTTGCAAAATTCACTCTGAAACAGTTTCTGATTGTGAAATACATCCTGTCGAATTGCTACTGTTGCAAGTGGAGGCAAGAAGAAGCCGAAAGACGAGCCAAGCGGCCCGAGAGAGGCAAAAGAGAGCACTCTGCCTGGACGCCTTGATTTTAAAGGTCCTGGGGCAAACGCCAGCTCCAGCCTTGCCATTCTGTTTGCCAGCCACAGGATCTTATAGAGACAGTAAAGATTTCTGGGCACAGAGAGGTATGGAATACAGTTTGGGTTACCCAGGAGAGAGACATAGCTTCTACTTTGCTAACCATGTCCATTGGACTCTAATGATGTCCATCTTGCCATTTTACTCCTAAATATCGAATTTTAAATACTGAATTTTGTGGCAAGTACCTTGACCTTGCTTTGTGGCGAAACTAGCCTTCAGGAGGATTTGGATTATCTTCTCCCCCTTCTCAAATATTTCCTCTGCTGTATTGCCCCATACTGAGGTGCCATCAATGTAATGCAAGTGTTCTGGAGCCTCCTCCTTTTCCAATGCAGTCTGGACAAGTCCATGGCAAATAGTGGGGCTGTGTTTCTGCCTGTGGGGCAGTCAGTTCCAAGTGCACACCCCTCCAGCTGAAAGCAAACTGTGTCGTGAAAGCAAACTAAACATCTGCTGCTAAAAGAATGGGAAAAAGCACATTAGCAGTGTCAGTGGTGGCACCACTTTGTTGCCTTGGACTCCAGTCCATACAGAAGTTCCAGCACATCCAGCACAGCAGCGCTCAGAGGTGGCGTGACTTCATTCAGGCCAGGACTGCCCACTGTAAGTTTCCATTCTCCATGGGACTTACACACTGGCCATACAGGGCTGTTAAAGGTGACCAAGGCTTGCTGACCGCTCCCTGGGTCTCCAGCTCACAAATCACAGGTGGGGACCACTGAGTCCCAGCTGGTGCAGTTCTGCTAGCAGTGCAGTGATGTGTTAGCCATCAGTCCCTGCTGTTCTTTGACCTTCCGCAGCCCCACAGCAGAAGGGCCCTCTGAGAGACCAGGCAAGGTATTCAGCTGCCTCATTTCTTCTGTCTCCATGGCAGCTATCCCAAAAGCCAAACAATGACCTTTCGGGTCCTTGGGTCCACCTCTCTTGAGGTAATCTATGCCAAGGATCCATGTTGCTCCTGGGCCAGCCAGGATTCTATCCCTCCATATCTTGATGGCATCAGGGCACATTGTGGTCTGGTGTCACACTCTTGCATGGCTGATGTGTCAGGGCATGGGATCCAGACATTCCAATTCCATGTCCCTTTCCTCTACCTTGCTGGAGCCAGGGCCCCTCTAGTTCTGGTCATGGCACTCAATGGTCACTTTTGTAAATATAAACTCAGGTCCCTTCAAGAGGACTAGAACTTACATCAGCCCTTCTATTCTGTCTGAGGACTTGCCCATTGGAAACTGGAGTGGCATTTATCCATGGAGAACTTCCTGTGGTACCTGCTCTTCCTTTCAGCTCATGTATCAGTGCTGTTAGTGCAGAGGTGGGTTTTCCATCACACTTCCTCATGTCCTCTCTGATGTGATCCAGATAAAACCACAGGTTACCTCATGGTGTGTGCTCTCTCTCTGGAAAGAGGAAAATGCTTGCTGCCAATAGCAGAGACTGTTCCCATATTAGTAAGGCATGGGACATCATTTCCTCTCTAACTTACTTGAGACACCTGCATAGTAGTGAGAGCACCTGTTGGGATCAGGAGGGGGAAAAAAAAAGAGCATTCTAGCACACACTGAAAATATCATATTCTAGATAATATAATCTAATATGATACAGTAATTATTTCTCTTACATGTTATGTAAGATTATTTAGTAATAAGTTTTAATAAGCTTATTATTCAGCGATCCCATGGTCATGTGGTCAGACATATTTTCTTTATCAGATTATAAATGTGATCATGTAACTAAATAGGCGGTTATATGAGTGGTGACTCATCTGTACCCAGGAACTTTCTTCACAAAACAGAGTTGCCAATGTGGATATGGAGGAAATATTTGTATAACCACTTTGAAAAAACACTCCTGCCACAGTATATGAAAGCCATGCTGTATTGTACTAAAAGTACATCCTCAAAGTTATTGTTTCAACAGGTTTTTGTCTCTTGGAGGTAGAGATAGTTTCAGGAGGAGCAAGTTAGACTTGAACAGAATTTCACTGGAGGGATGTTACATTGAACAGTACCAGACACATGATGCTGATCTGAAAAGAGCGTGTTTATACCAGCACAGGAATTCTCAGAGGAATTACAACATTTAGATTTGTGTTATCAATACAAATTGCCATCTTTCCTAAAAATTAGAAAATGTAATAAAAACTTGATTTTTCATTTCAGTGGAAAAAGTTGTATGCATGAAGACTGCACAAAATCAGTTGGAGAACTTGCTGCTCTAACAGGAGCACATTCTGGGCTAGATTTGTTTTCAGTAATTTTTATGGGGTGCTGATATATTGTTTCTTGCAATGTGGATGCACCAGCCATCTTGTAATTTTCAGATGTAGCATGTTGCCTCCTTAGTCTCTTTGCAAAGTCCTGGTAGCAGTAGTGTTTTAAAATCCTTGCAGTTGTTTCCCAGTCAAATGTTTCAAGCCAAACTTAATCATCCAGTGATGATTAAGATAAAATACTTTTCTGTATTTTCATTTTCTGAACCTTTTCACAAAAGATTAGAAGCCACATTTTTCCTGCTGAAACAATTTTCAGGTCACAGCGATTATTCTGAGGGCACATTGTACTCTTAATTTACAAGTAAGCTAATTTTGTAATTACAAGAAGCTGATTTTGTAAACTACTGTACTTTTTTTCCCCCTATAAATTATCCTTTTTATTCCCCTTTAAATTATCCTTTTCTGCTGTTGCAGTGAGTATGTCATTAGCCTGAGAAAGTAATCTGTGTCATTCTAGTAAGGTAGAACGAAACTATTTTGTTTTCTGTTCTATGGGAATGTGTAGAAAGGTACAAAACTGCAATTTGTATACTGGTGAAGTTAGCTATATCTTGTATGAGAAAATTACTTCTCTCTGTAGTTTCTGGTGTTCATGTAGATCTGAATATAAAAATGTTGAGGTGTATGTGTGATGTAATATTCAGTAATTGAGATTCTAGAAATGAGATGTTGGAAAACGACTTGACTGCATTAGTTGTCAATTTCCACTACTTTGCAGGAGCTCTTCTGAAGTTCATTTACCGTAAAGATTTTTATTCCTGCATTTTCCATTTTTTCTTTTTGCTGGTATCTGAGGACTGTTGAAAAGCCAACAAAATGGTATTGATTCAGTGTTCACCTTAGGTAAAACTACCTTCTTAGTTTATCAATACTGGTTGTTTCTGCATAACAGTAGCACAGAGGAGCTGAAGTTACAGGCAACCTATGCAAAGGAAAAGTTAATTATTATATTTTTTTGAGTTATGAAATACCATTAGTAGCAATCACAGCCAGAACAATTTTAAAACAGTTCCTGTTTCAATGAAAAATTAAAGAGTTGTTTGCTACAAAAATATTTTCTTGTGTTCTAGGTTATGTATGATTCTGCATGTTCATTGTATACTCAGGATCTGGTGTGACTTGAGTAAGAACTGCTATAAATCATTGCCTAAGTCCAGTCGTCTGTATTCACCCAATTCGTAGAAATTGCTACCTCCTACCCCAGTTTTTTCAAAATTAATTTCTGTTTAATCCTGCTTCTGCAAGAATTGCAGATGTTACTATGACATGTATAACTGCTTATTCCCCATCGTAACTGCTGTGTAGGACAGATCTATTAGCATTCTCTGAATGACAGTCTTCCCAAGTTAAGAAGGACATGCAGGATGGACTAATCTCTAAATTTCTATTGTGAAGGAATTCGAGTATGACAGCCAGTGTCATGTGGACAACAAATAGGACTGTTGATGGAGGGTAATGTAGTCATTCCCATTTTAAATTGTGTGTGACATCACCCTTTCATCTGGTGTAAGTAAGCTTTTCAAGTATGGAGGAACACAGTAGGAAACAAAATGTTCTTAAAACATCTTTCCTCCCTTCCCTTTTTGCCTTGTTCCCTCCTCTGTCATGGCTTCCCTTTTCTTTTCCTCTTCCTCCTCCTTCCCTCCTCCCTCCCACTCCCTGCAAAAGTTCCCCCTCTGGTTATGAGCTAAATCTTACTGGCACATCAATAAATATAATAATATCAAAAAACAAAATAAGAGTTGGCTGATGAGAGACACTGTCAGTGTGCTGTGACCACTGCTTGTTAGGCCTACCCTGTTTCTGCCACTGCTTTGTCTTTTGCATGCTATCTGTATGGGCAAGTTGGCTCTTACCTTATGCTGCAGTGCTATCATCTTAAGAGTAGGTGAAGTTAGAATGTGCACAGCAGTCAGCAACAGGAATCCCAGATGTTGGCTCCACAAGGTACATTAGCATAAGAAGTAAGTTAAATTAAATAAGTAACAATTCCTCTTGAATTTCCTGCACTACTGTGTGGCTACTAACAAGAAAACAGGAGCCTCCTCTGAGTTTGAACACACAGTATGTTTGTGTGTTAGAGGATTTTCATTCCGAATTAGCCTCAAGATCTGTAGGTCTGAAAATCAATGTCTCTCATAACCCTATTTCCCCCTAGTTTTTTTAAAACATTTTACAGGAAAGGAAGTGCAGCTCTTAAAAGGACTTGAAGTATAAATAGGTTTCATTGTTTCTATGGTCCAGTGTTTCCCATAACTACTTCTGTGGGAATGCACAGTCTAATCTGTTAACTGATCCAAGGAAATACTGTTTAAATAGTTTCATTAATTTGTGTTTGCCTTTAACATAATTTTTTGTCCATTCTCTTTGAACTATGTTCTGTTCTTCTTTCTTCATTTAAATACACTCAGTTCAAGAGTCAATTTGTAGACAGTTTCAGAATTACCATTCAGTAGAAAAACCTATTGTGGCTTTACAAAATAAAAATATGTTGTTTGTACTAGTTTCAAGTAGACCTGTTGTAAGTGTGAAATTAAAAACTACAGTAAGATTTTCTATTGTGATATCTCTGTTTAAAAGTTCTTCTTTGTTTAATGCTTCATAGTGATGTTGCTTCTATTTAAAGCATTGAGTTTGATCTTGGCTTTGATCTAAAGCTTTTGATCTTGAAAGAAGGATGTTGTGGCTGTAAAACAAAAAGGATAGGAGAGATTTTTTTTTTTTAAGTGATAAAGAGATACTCTCAAAATTTAATATACTGGATCATTTATTTAGTTAAATGTCTTTACAAAGTACATCTAATTCTATATATTGAGGGTCTGCTAACACACATGCTTTAATGTGCCAAATTCTTTTGTTAGACCACAGATTTCCTTTTGAAGCTTTCACGGAATATAGCGATATAAGAGTATAAATATTTTTTTAAGGAGTATGAATAATTTCTAAAATTCTGACAATGCTTTAGTAATATCATTTTAACTGTAAGTATGATGCAATCTATCCTTCAATACCTCTTGTTTTGCAAATAAAAACACAAAAGCACTTGATAAATCCTAACTTAGGAATTAATAGTATTTGGAATTTGCATGGTTGACATAACAAGTGTGCAAGAATACCTGATGAAGTCCCATGCCTAAACTTAATCACCTGCTTACAACACCTTGTTTAATAAATAAAGCCTTTAGCCAAGTCCTTGATAATGGGCTTGTTGTGGTGCAGTGTACCTACAAAGCTGCTTTGGATCTTGCTTTTAAAATGCATTTCAGACCCTCCAAGGTAGTTTAGTTGGATTCTGGAGGCAAGCACAAGTACCAAGGCCAGTGCTGAAGCAGCTAGTGGAGATCATACTTTCTTGAGCTATCGCCACTAGGCCATTCCTCTGTCCGCAAAGACCTGTGACAGCGCATGTTTATAGCAAAGTTCATAGGAGAGCGGCTTCCATAGTAAGGGTCTCCAAGAGACAGCGTATCTCTAATAATTAGGCTGCAAACCGTGAGGAGCGTGGATGTGGAGGCTATGAACGGCCGTCCCGTCGGCGACGCTGCCGGAGGGAGCGTGGGCTGGCGGCAGCACCGCCAGTGGCCGGGCCGGGCCGGGCTCGCACCTGNAGCGCGGGGGCGGGGGACCCTGCGGAGGTGTTTCATTTCCTACTGAGGCTGCGGTGTGCCGCTGCGGAGCCCGGGAAGGGCTGCATGGCGTGGGACGGAACGGGACGAGGCGGAAAGGAGCGGGCGCGGCTCCGGGAGCTGGCGGCGGTCGGACCTCGCTTCCCCCGCGCCTGCCGCCTCGGGGCCCCGGGGAGCGAAGCGCGTCGCATCGCGGATCCTTTGCAGGCGATCCCGCCTTCACCGTGCGCTTTCTCTCCCGTGTAGCCTCTGCTGGAGGAGGGAGAGACGTGGAAGGAGTGTCAGCTCGTCCAGCAAGTGAGCGGCGAGGTGAGGAGGAAACCTTTCACAGCTGTTACGTTGCACCCGCTTCTTCCCCTTACAGATCTGCTCCTGGAGTTCTCTACCTGGCACACCATCCCCACCCTGCCACGCTTTTGCTTTAAAAATAATTGCTTTCGTATTAATAATAAAAATATTAGTATAGGGGGAAAAAACCCCACCAGGTGTTACCACTTTACTAAGTAATAACAATCACGCCATCCAAATTTGGATTTTGTAGTCTGGAACAATGTTCGAGTGAGTGGCTGGAAATATGTCTCGAAATAGAAGGTATAAGGGATAAAGCGCAAAGATTTTCCCCAGGAGTTTTTCTCACTGTAATGATAACTTCCCATTTTGCAACCTGGTCTCACATGAAAATGTTCTTTGTGCAAAAACCCTTAAACCAAAAGCTCTAAGATGGAAGAACACCACCTCACACCTTTGATCAGTGCAAGTAATAACCAGATTACCTCAGAGCATACCACTTTAGAGAGGAAAAGTTCTTCTTACTTTACAGTGAATCAATGAAGAAAGTTATCTTGAGAATCTTTATAGCTTTTTACTAATGCTGAGTAACTACAATCAGGTTGTGTCTTCTACCTAAAAAAGCACCATGATTTTGAACTCCAGGTCACAAAATGGATTCAGACAAATCGGAGGATCAGGAAAAGCAGCAAAAAGAAAGTGAAGCAGGATGAAGTTGTTTTCCAGCAGGTAAGCTATCATGGTGTCAGTTTGTGTAATGGGACAAAGTACAGAAGATCCAAAATGCTTTCTCATTGTGCCTTCTTAAGCTTGGTAGAGATGTTCCTTACTGTCTTTGACAATAAGATAGTAAATGAGTGTTACGGATAAAGTTTCAGAATCAGTATGTAGGTACAATGACAAGAAATATAACTTTTTAGATGTCTGTATTGAGGAGACAAAATTTTCATGTATTTGTATTTAACTGGGACACTCTCAGGAAGAAAGAGAAGGGTGCTGTTATCAGAGAAATACAGCCCTTGAGAGCTTCTGACAGGACCTGAAGCACTTTTTTCAGATACTGGTATGTGAGAGACAAGCTTTCATGGCAGATACTGGGACACTAATAGATGTGATGTGCATGTTGAAACAAAACATTTCGACTATGTTGACTCTTCATTCAGATGATGAGTTTGAAAGTCACCTATTTGTAGTACAGATTTCAGTTAATGAAAATGTGATGATTATTTTAAAAATTACTGCAGACTATTCTAAAACCTAAATACATCCAAATTTTAACTGTTTTTAAACCAGCGAATTTTTATTAATCTATTGTGAAAGAGCTGTAAGGTTGTGTTGACTATTTAAATTGCAATACAGAGAGGTAAGTAGTTAGCTGATACTAAACAGCTGTTTTCTGTCCCTTGAGGGGAAAAAAAGGTGAATAAAGATGAACTTCCAAATGCATTATTAGAACTGTGATTTTTTTTTTCTTGTTTTGGTTTTGAAAACAAATTTATGATTGTATTTTAAAGCTTTTGTTGCATTTAAAGGATTAAAATAGTAGTGTGTTGGTTTGCTGTTTTGACAGTGCTTTTAAAATGCATCATGAATCATTGCTGTTTCTTAGCCAAATTCTTCCTGATAGCATGACTGCCAGCTCCTGGGATATGTTGCCTTAGTATGGGCATTGCAAGTATATGTCAAATGTCCACAAAGTGCATTGTTGTGTGTGGATGATTTACCAGCTCCATACTTAGCTAAAAATTGCCAAATATCATCCTTTAATTCCCGATTTATATTTTGTAACTAGAATGCATAATTTAGGAAAGATGTTCTGTATTGTGTTTTAGAATGGTATGATCTAAATAGAGATAGCACAAACTGTTTCACCTGCTAATTCCATTTCTGTTTATGTATCTGTATGTGAATATGTGTTCGTGTGTATTGTAGCATTTGTATTTACAATCATTTTATGCTAAGATGAAGATTTTTGTAAGATAAGAACTGTATTGCCTTGGGAATTTGTGAGCAAAATGCATTGATGGTACAAATAACCCTAGTACAAACCAGACTGCGTGCATTTTGAAGCAATTTTAAGTGATGCAAAGTAAATCCCATGTTACACCTGAACAGTAGTTTTAAAAGTGCTTTATGCTGTTATACCAATCCTAATCACTTTTAATAGGAGAAAGCTTCATTAGTGCAAAATCCCTTTGTACTGTTAAAACTCCTTTTCTATTGAGGGTGTTGGTCTCCATGTGTTCCACAGTTTGCGAGAGAGAACTTCAGCATGTACCTTGCAGTGAATGAAATGCAAAACCTGATGTGTAAGCGTAAGATATACTCGCTGTTTTGAACAGTTATTCTAGAGCAAGGTCTGTGAGTAGACATGTTAATATTGAAGGCAAAAAAATTGTGAGTAGACTTATTAAAATTGAAGGAAAGCATAACCATTGTCTTCTGTAGGTATTAATTATTCACTGAGATCCGATGCAGATTCACAGCACTGCATTTGCAAGGTACTTAACCACACAGGAAGGAAGAAGCGTAACAATAATCTTATATTTGATAGTAAACCACTAACTATTCACTGAGATTGGAATTCTTTTAGTTGCATAGAAGTTTGGCCATTGCAATGGTGACATAGTTACAGAGAAAAGAATAGAGGAGAAAAAGAGTGACGGACCTCACTGGTGCTAACAGAGCTTTATTATTTGGTTTCAGAGTTGGTTGCGCTAGGTTTCCAACTTACCAGTGTAATTCCTACTCAGTGTAGGTGGTACCATGAAAATTATTTTTAGTTGTGTCTGCTTCTAGAAGAAATGGCAATATAGAGAAGTTAAAGTGGCATTATACAAAATTCAAATTATCTTCAGAAATAAACAGGAAAATAAGAAAGAGAAAAGTGTGTAATGGAAGAATAAGGCTGCCTTGAAGATAGCAGAGAAATAGAAGTAAAGATGTGGAGTAAGAAGAGGAAGGTGAGAAGGCAAGAATAATAAAGACTGAAGTCAGAGAGTTGGTAGCAGCTCATATAACAACTGTGATTAAAATAAGAATACTCATGTATTTTGCTATAGCTGGAAAACTGAGTTTTGCTTTGAACTTGCTAATCCTTTCAAAACAAGCAGCAGCTTCTGAATTGTAGCTTCTAAACTTTGGAAACAAGCACTAACTTTTTATATGTAACTTCTAAACTTGCATCTGCCTGTGCTATCAGATTTTCCTCTAAGCTTTCATGTGCCTATGCTGTCCAATTTTCCTCTATTATTTTTCTTCTTTATGATAGGAAGTCATATTTCTGATACAAGATGGATGACTTTGCTATACTGATTCACTGCCAAATCAAAGCATCTGTGTCCAAGTACAAAATCTAGGACAGAAGGATAACTACATGGAATAAGTGAAACAGAATGGTGAAGGAAAGGTTGCTGACAACTGCTGAGGAATTGTTTATTGAAAAAGTTGCCTTCTAAACAGTTGAGTTAATAGGAGCTGACTTTACTTTGCTTACACATATTTAAATAACATTGGGGGACACTATGTGCTAGATAAAACTATGTCACTGTAGTGTTAACTGTACTCAAGGGGAAGCAGTGGGGAAGCTTGTGTAGAAAGGTGTGGTGCTACTTTCCAATGTGTATCCACATGGTGGATTGCAGCAGTGGAACAGAATCAATGTGTGAAAAATGCTTCTAGCTGAATAGCTGAGGGTTCTCATACTTTTGCACTTCTTCTTTATTTAGGTTTTTTGTTTGTTTTTAAGCATTTTTAAATTTCTAACCTTTTTCCTATTCTATCTCTGAAACTCCTTATATTTTCTTAATACCTTTTATACAAACTTCTTGTTTTCTACTTCTACCTCGTGTCTCTCCCTGTCTTCTGTTGACTCATTTGGTCATCTTTGGTACTGTTTACTCCTTTCTATTTCCTTTCAATCTCTTTATCTGCTTGAAAGAAATGGGAAAACAAGTTGAAAAATTGAAAAAAAATTTACCATTTACTCACCATATTTTCTGCTTATAGTTCTCTGTAGCTACTCTCCTTGCAACATGTGTACACATACACAAATTTAAACACATTCACCCTTCGCATTTCTACTTTTATCCTCCTTTCTATTCTTGTACATTTTTTACTCCTCATTTAATATTATGCTGTCTCTTCATGTTGTCGTTTATCTGGTTAGCACATTTAATACTCTATATGTGTATCAATACAGAATGCTGTTCATGTGTGAAATTTAGAAAAGGCGTGACAGTTGATAAGAATTACTTGGTTAAAATAAGTGTTGTTTTATAATGAAGAGGATAATAGAACTGTTAGGTGGTGGTGTTATGATGATATTTGTTTTACTAGTTGACTGTGTCTGCTTGAAAAAAAATATTCCATTATCCTATCTGTGTTAGGCAGAAGAAAATGGTCTTCTAGTCAGACTAGCGGAATTGTGGCATGTGATCTGTATCTACTGTGGAGAAACATCTTGTCATTTTAAGACTAATTCACTTTTACATGACATTCAGTGTCAAAACATAAAAGCCGATTTGAAAATATTCCAGTGTTACAGAAAGTATCATCAGATAAGATAGCAAGGATACACAGGATTTAGAAAAAACCTTGAAATAAGCATGCGTATATATTCACACTAGATGAGGAACACGTTCCCTGCATATGACCAAAATTGCATTTAACTGTTTCAGTTCTACTTTGATTATATGCTGAAACTTTGGGGTGTGATTCAACTTTTCCAGAATAATTTCTGCTGCTTTCTCAGAAATCCTGTTTTCTTGTGTTTAAAAGTTTGTCTGCTAATTTTACTAGCAATGTGACTTTGATTTTTTTCCTGTTGGTTGTTGCTATTGATCCTTTTTGTCACTCCGGAGATTTACAATTGTCAGTATTTAAGCTCTGTTAATAACATGAGCAAAAATGACTTTGTTGATATAGCTTTTAGATTTCTAGTAAAAAATAAAAGCCCCAAACCAGTTGTGTTATGTGTGACTAATGCTAAATACTGTCTTTGCTCTTGAATAATGAATTCACCACCATAAGCGAAACACAAGAAACAAATCTTATAATTCTCTAAAATTAGTTGTAGTTATACTGCAAGTTGAAAATATTTCAAAGTTGCATTTAAAATACTGATAAAAAATACCATGTAATATAAAAAAACTCTTAGTGAACTAGAATGTTTATTCAGGATGGTGTGCTTCTTCTAATTCAGGTACCAACTATTACTGTATAATGCGTAAAAATTACATTAAATCTTTAATTGGCAAGTAGTTTTGTTTGTTGAAATGAGTATTTTTATTTGAGTCTACCAAACTAAGGATCAAAGCAAGGATCTAATCTGAATCTGCTGAGATTGTGTAGTACTTAACAGCTAAAAGAAACATGGTGAAAAGTCCTAAATTGTTATTCAGAGATGCTTCAGTGGTGTTATTTGCTGTACCAAATTCTGTTAATTTCACAGAACTTTCTAGAAGCCTTGTAAAATGGCCTTAACTGATTACAGAAAACATTAAATTCCTTTCTCATTCAGAAATTTGAATCCAAAATCTTTACCAGCTCATGTACAAGATCTGATTTGCATTGAATGTTGTTAAGCTGTCTGGGAAGTAGACTCTGTCATTTAAAAGCTTTTTTAATGAGTATGTAAGAATATAATTTCAAGCCACTGTAATAAGGTGATTTTAGTATTTAGTTCTTCATCCTCAAAAGAATATTTGTATTTGTGAATTGTTTGGAATGTTTTAAATTGTGCTATTCTAAAGAACTGTTGTTTTTTAGGATAGTGCTGCTTCAGAATTCACCTAAGAAACCTTTAATAGAACGAGAAAATACTGTGTCTGTGTGTAAAAAAATAAACAACCAAACAAACCAAAACCAAAGCAAAAACAAAAACAAAAAACCCAAAACAAAACAGAACAAAAAAAAAAAAGAAAAACAAAACCAAAGAAGAGGGAAATTTTTGGTTTGGTAATTTTTTCTTTTAATAGTCCAGTTCTGACCACAGTATCAGCTGTATCTTATTTCCAGTACTGGTATGCCAGGATCATAGTTTTCTTTTTAATAGTACTCACTCTCTCTTAGCACGGAATTGTATTGCATTTCATATGGAGTCCCCCAGATAGATATTAAGTTGTCAGAGAATGAATATTCTCATTAGGCCACATTAAGGCCACATTTTTAGATCAATGAACTTTAATGAATTTTTAGATCACCACGCATATACTAATGCTTCTGCTCTGTTTCTGACTCTGAGATGACCTTTTCTAAATTAGATCTCAGTCCAGTATGGCTATGTGTTGAAATAGTTTAAAGTTTGCAGATATTTACATCTCTGTTAATTATAGTTTTCCAAGCAACCAACCATACTGTGCAATGGTAGGTTAAGACCACTTTGATGTAAAACACAGGGTTTGTCCAGAAAGGCAGAAAAAGGCAGTTTTAGTAGAGGATTTTATTGCTTTTGATGTTTAGGAAAAATTAGTTATGCATTTGTGATGGAGCACTGTTTGGCTATCAGTCTCACTAGAGGCATTTTAAGGTGATGTTTGTGTATGTTATCCTGTGATGCTATCTAGAACTGCATTACTGAGATTGACTACTGCCACTAGCTTGTTCAGCCTGCTATTGTTTCTAGTTATAAAGCCCTAGTTTTGGTGGTTGAAGCATGATGATTCATACCTTAGCTTAATAAAAATAAGTTTTGTCTTTAATAAAACAGGAAATGGAAAATGTGAGGATAGTTATTCTTTCCAAAATAGAAAGAAAAACCAAAAAGCATTTGATTGTTTTTAATACTTCTCAAGTGTATGCCCCCACCAGTGTTTACACAATGAATTCTGAGTGGTGATACAATGAGTTCTGAGAGCAGAAAGAGGGTTGTCCCTTTCATGGCATTTGCAACTGGAGCAGCATACCACATTTGAAAAAAAGTTGTGCACTGTATTTAAACACTTATAAGTTTTTTCCTACCAATTTTTCCTATGGACTTTTTATTAGCTGAGAATATACACTTATACATACCAGCTGAATAATCTACTTGATTTAAATGTCCCCGGGTTATTCTTGACTATAATGACTCCTAAGGAGGCTTGTTGGTCTGCTGACTCAAATGGGTGCTTTATTTCAGTTTTATGTCTGTTTTATTTCAGTCTTACATTTATTACACATTGTCAGAAATAGCCTTAACTATTTTTCAATGACTGGTCTTAGCTATTGTCCTCATTGTATGTCTGTTTTCAGTTTGGATTATGTTCACATGTTATATAGTAAGCGCACATGCATAGTAGTCTGTAACTGCAGACATTTTTAAAAGAAATGTATGGGCACAAAAGGTAAAGGCTAAGCCTTGCCTAGTAAATAGGTTTTGGTAGTTCTCAATCTGTTTTTCCATGGCCATAGTACTAAAAGTAGTCATGGATACATCTTAAAATATTGTCATTCTGTCCTCCACCAGAGTCCTAGAGCAGGAGGGTAGCTTGCAGTTGAAAGCAAATGCATTCTTTGTTACTTTAACAGAATGGTCAGGTTTAAATTCTTAAAGGTGTGTAAATTGTACTGTACTAATTTGGTCTGTGCTGTATATATTTTCTTGTGTTACTTTTCATGTGGGCACAAACCAAGTGACTGATCACAATTGTCTAACTCGCCTCATCAGATGCTTCACATGCAGGTTGTTTGAAACATATACCAACATTTGAAACTAGACTACTAGACTACTTCTTAGTTGTGTGTGTATGTATATATATATATATGTGTGTGTATATATATGTATATATATGTATATATACACTTAAATTTCCATAATTTTGATTTAAAAATTATTACAAGTAACAGTCTACTTAATTAATGGCAAGTTTTTTTTTTGTTCTCCTGTGCTGGAGCTCGTAATGAATTTTTGAGAACAGCTTTTCTTTTTATCTGGAAAAGATGCTGATGAAAAGGAAGGTTAGGCAATTATGTTGCTCTAGATATCTTTTTCCCTTTTCTGCCTCAAATTTAGGCATCCATTGGGCATTTTCAGTTAAAGTTGCTAGAGCTCTACATCAACTTTGTTTCTTTAAGAGATGCTCTGGGGGAAGCCCTCAAAAAAGCAATGGAGATGTGTAAGCTCTGTAATTTTTGGTAATCCTAACACATGTGTAAGGAGAAAGATGAAAAGACTATCCCAGCCATAGGAACCATTTCTGTTGCCACTTTGAAGATGTTGCCACTTATGAGATGGTTTGTTCATGAGACACAAGTTCCATGTTGAAACTGTATTTCCTTGCTTCTTAAAAAATTTAATGTTTTGCGTTTATGAACTACATGCTACATACTCTTCAGGCTGCATGCTCTAAATATGCTGGACATCATGTAATGAATTTATCTTACAGTTGTTTCTTTCTTCATTCATAACTTAAATACCTGAGAAAAAAGGGGTCTTAGGACTTAGCATGGCATACTGATGAAGGCCTCATGTTCTCTCATTCGTATTTCAAAAGAAAATTAAATACAGCAAGGGAGTTTTAAATGTTTCCATGCTCAAGCTCCTATTTATTTCAAAGAAAAAATGACATATATAGTGCCAGTAATGCAGTAACTAGAGTTGTTTTTGTTTAACTCAGTTTCTCCGTATCTTGGCTGTACTTCCGACAAACATAATAAAGCTATTAATATATTAAAATGCTTTGCTGAACCAGGCCTTAGTCATTCACCCTCAAGATTTACTTTCCAAGTAATCACTTCCTCATCAAAGAGGAGATTTCATTTCTCCTAATTGCCAGAGAGGTTTTACTAGGGGGTGTTTTTCAATATATTTAAATATATTTAAATATATTTATTTATCTGTATATCTAAATCTTACAGATGCCCTTTGGGAGAGGGCAGATAATGTTTGAGGGACAATAACTGTAGAGTCAATTTGTCAAAAGCTCAGTTTCCTTTTACATACTGCAATTTCCTCTCTACTCTTTTGTTAAAGAGATACTGCTTCTTAAATCAAAAGTAGGTTCCCTTCTGAGTGTATGCCAGTTAATACAAGATGAAATTCTTAGTTTACCACACAAATTTACCTTAATTGTGGCTTGAAAAATATGGCCTATTTTTTGATAACGGATGTTACCCTGAGTAAACCTGCTAGATTTTCAAATGCTTCCAGAAGGAAGTAAAAAGAAAATTGAATTCTATCTGTTGTGCAAAGCAAGCAACATATGTCTTCATATTTAGGACAAATGATTGTGTGAAGGGTTTGGGAAGCTAGTGAAAGTGATTTCAGCTTACCTGGTTTTATAGATGGGAATATATAGAAGGAAGGTGCTCCACAGTTGATTTAATCCACAGAATCTCTCCACAGTTGATATAATTAATAAAACATACTTTTGTTTTAATACCCACCCTTATTTTGTAACATCTGTAATATTTTTCAAGGAATTAAACATTTATTCTTGTTTCAAAAACAATATGCTTATTCATAAGTACAGAAGGGGAGATGTAACTGACAACAAAATGCTTGACAATATGCATTGCTCCCAATTTTACAGCAGCTCCGAGTTGCATAAAAGAAGCTGAGAAATTAAAGATACCTCAGAAGATACTACCTAGTAGTGTGAAAATACAGTTTTTATGCAACTCAGTGTTTACAAAATGTCTTTTACTAAACAAGTACCAAGTACTTTTTATATAAGGACCTTATTACCATTTTGTGAGATACCTCAAAACCACGTAACATCTCTTAAAATTTTCTGTCCTTCAAAACTGAAATAAGAATGTTTTCCTGGATTTTACAGATCATAATCCAAATCTTGGAGATAATAAATGTCTTGTCTGCAGATACCTAAGAAAGTTGGGCATGGCAAGGAAATGAAGTTTTGTGGCCCAACTCAAATGTTAGCTTGAGAGCAGTCGATACTATAGATAAGAATTATAGATAGATATAGAAAAGAGTCAGGCATTATTCCATGAAGCAGTTGGTCCTCTCTCAAAGTGCATACAGGTTAGTGATATTTTAACCTGCAGCATCAATCAGAACAGAACACAAAACAGATCAGTCACAGCTGATCTGCTGGGCTGTGACTTCATTTATCTAGTACAATGAAAGGCCTGTTGCATATAGCAGTGTAATTGAAAAGATGATCTTGAGCATGGGACGATTCATCTTGTCAATATTTATATTGTACTTTCTAGTAATGAATTTCAGCTACAGTGATTTTAGATTATAAATAGCAATATAGGTGTTGGCTATGAGTCTGTTTTAAATAATAACAATTTAATGGACAACTACCTTTTCATCTTTGAGTATTTGAATGTATGTAAGCAGCCTGTAACCTTTAATGCAAAGGGAGAACAAAATAATTAATAAAAAGCTTGCTAAATAATGGATTTTCTCAGTGCAAAGAATTTTGGTTGTAAAATTTTCAGGCATAGTGTGATAAGATGTTGGAGGGCACAGTAACAGCCAGAAGTCAGAAATGTGCCTGTGTGTTGTGTCTTCACAGCATAGAAAGAGGTATGATGGCAAGTCTGTTTTATTAACTTGGAAGTAGTACAGAGTTGGAACCTATGAGAAAGAAAATAGCCTACATAACCCTTTGCTACAGAGGTCTATTTATTCTAGTGATGTGTATTGCTTCACAACTTACGTAAGACAGAAATGTAGAGTTAAGTGTCTTGTGTGAATGTCTTGTGTAGCTATCCAGCCTTCTGGCATAAAGTGGCGTGTGAGTAAAAATTTAATGAGTTACATTTAATAGAAACTATCTGGTCAGACTATCAGATGTTCTTTTGCTTCATCAGGAAGACAGATTTTTTCTGAAAATAACCCATTTTGTACTTCTAGAAGGTATTTAATATCTTGCACTTGTTTTTCATCATTTAAAGCCTGTGAATATCCCATATAGGAATTTGTTTGAAGTGTTTTTAACAAGGAAGGTTGTGTAATAGCAATGACCTAGATGGCATGTAGACGCTAAGTCTCTTCATTTGTTTTCTCTTGTCCAGAGCATTGAGATGGGAAGCATTCTTAGAATTATTTTTAAAAGTCAGCCTTGATTTCCCTATGTAACGGTAATCCTTTGGCTAGACCTGAAAGCAGTACTGTTTACTCTTCAATAGTGCCATGTGTTTGAAATTTTTTGTTTAATTTTGTTGCCTGTATTGTTTTGGTCTTTTGGTTTTTTTAAAAACAAAGTATGCAAACTTCAGTTTATTATTTTCATACGTTTAGTGCTTGGGTATAGAAGAAAAAGCTACCCAGTGTATCCATGATTCTTCCTATAGCGTGCTTAAATCACAAAGCATTGTCTAGTTTGCACGTTAAGATTGTGTGTAGAGGTCACTTCCTTGCTCTGTGATTGTGTTGTCTTTATGACATCACATTTGCTGTGACAGAAAGATGGCTGAGCAGTTAGGAGTCAGTAATTCTGGTTTCCTTCTTAGCTGATATGCTGCCTATTTTCTATATACGTATTCATCTGAGAAGCTAGCTACTGCTCCCAGTGCATGTTTACACCTCCATCATGGAGCTGCTGCTCTTTTAGTTGATGCATCCCTCGTTCTGAAGTAAAAAGAAATTGAGTGCATCAGTGTGTTTCTCTAGCACCTACCATTGCTCCTCATTCCATTTACAGCATTTAAATCTGTGAAACTTTTACAGAAATGTTATCTTAACCATGCATAGGCTACTGAATTGCAGAATATTACTACCCTTTCTTGTACCACACGGATGTGCTGTGCTATGTAGTGACGTTAAGCAGTTTCAAGTTCTGCATCTTTGCAAGCTAAAAATACTCTTATCTAAGTGTTTTGTTAATTGTGACACTAAGTTAGTATTTGTAAAATACACTGAGTTTGGTAAATGTGAGAGTTCATGGAGTTTTTTTTAGTGATTGCTTGTGTTAGAGCAAGACTAATGGTTTCAAGTAAGGGAATTGTGTTCTTTGGGCTACACATAAGCTTTTCACTATAGTACCTGTACAGTAGTGCAGTAAAACTTGGTGTGTCCAAATCATATAATACTCAGTGTTTGACTATATTCCTTTCGTCAGTGAAAAGCTAAGGCTTTTCAGCTCAAGTAATTTATCTTAATGTTTCTATTACCATCAAAACTTAGAATAAGCCAAATACATTAAGTGTTATAAAAATGTCTTTTAATGACAGAGTAAAAATCCCTTGTGATTTTAGCAAATCTGCTATGGAAAGTAACTTTTGAAGACTAGTGAGTTTTCTTTGGCCAGAACATTGTGCCTGTTAAAATTTATAAAAATCTGATTATGGATGCTGAAACACGAACTCTGTATTACTCATTTACAGATACAAAATAAACCTCCCAAGAGAATATCTCAGTACTAATTACACAAAGGAAGAACAAGAAAATGAGAGAAAATGGGTCAGTATGCAATCACCTTTGTTATTGTGATTCTAATTATAATTTTAATAAATATGAATCACAATATGTGATGTGACCAATTATTATCAATATAAATAATATCTTTGAGATTTCACAATGCTCATTCTTTCTCATATGTTGTCTGAGAAGATTTAGGTAGGGAAAGGAAAGGGGAAAGGGAAAGGCTTGCAAGGAGGCTAGCCTGGGAGCATCAGGCACAGCATGGCCAGCCGGGCAAGGGAGGGGATGGGATTGCCCTGCTCTGCTCTGAGCTGGGGCAGCCTTACCGAATGTTGCTATACTAGGAGCAGCTGAGGTCACTTGGTCTGTTCAGCCCAGAGCAGACTGAGGACAGACCTCACTGCAGTCACAACTTCCTGGTGCAAGGAAGAGGAGGGGCAGGCACTGATCTCTGCTCTGTAGTGCTCAGTGACAGGACCTGAGGGAATGGCCTGATGTTATGTCAGGGGAGGTTTTGGTTGGACGTTAGGGAAAGGTTCTTCACCCTTTCTAGAGTGTGGCTGGGCACTGGAACAGGATCCCCAGGGCAGTGGTCACAGCACCAGCCTGACAGAGTTCAAGAAGCATTTGGGCAATGCTCTCAGGCACACGATTTGATTCTTGAGGATGGTGCTGTCCAGGGCCAGGAGTTAGACTTGGTCCTTGTGAGTCTCTTCTAGGTTAGAGTCATCGGTGATTCTGTAATTTTAGAAGGAAACTTAAAGCTCAAGATTTCTGGTTTGTGTTCAACCTCCCTAGCAAGCACCTGCATTTTCTACTTCTGGGTTCTGTTTCTGTGGGAGTTTTACAAATAACTCCACTAGCGGCTTGTAAATTACTCCAGAACAAGACACAGAAGTAAAATACAGCCTTTATGTATTTAAAATAAAAAATCACCCCTCCCTCAAACTTCTTTATGTGGGTTACCCTTTTTTGAAGATTTCACTTCAAAAAAGTGCTTCCCTGTTTTTTTCTAAATGCCTGAAACTTCAGGCAACTATTCCATGTATTTCAACCAAACAGTGTTTTGGAGATTGGCTTTGATTTTTTTTTCTGTTCAGTTGTGTTTTTGTAATACTTTAAGATACTTTGGCAAATGTCTTCTGGGGTGTGGCAGTGACCAAAAGTACTTGCTGTTTATTTCCTTGGCCTTATTTTTATCTCTACTGCTGTTACTCTTTATAGCAGGCTGCTGCTGATATTTTTGCTAGTATTTTGGGTCATATCACGAATGAGAATCATGGCATATACATTGTCCCGTGCCACTTCAGCAGAAATCTCTATTAAACATTGAAATGACCCCTTGAATGCTGATTTTTTTTTTCCAATTCAAAATTGTGTTATGCTTTGAAAAGAACTGTGTCTTTGACAAATGTAGATTGATGTGTGATTAGCAAAAACAGTGTGAAAATTTCTGGCAATTATCCAACTACGCTTGAGTCTTTTTCATGGTTCCTGCTGGATTAATCACTTGCTTATGTCAGGATTAGCATGACTGGGTTCTTAGCGGGAAATGAAAGATAGTGACATAATCATGAAGTCAGGCTCTCCACATGGCAAATGCAATCCTTTATATTTCCTGTCTTGCATCATATCCAATCTGTTGACATTGGTTCCTTATCATTTTCCTCTTGATTGTTTAGGAAAGACTTCAGTTTCAGCAATGCCATACATCCTCACTCCCTTGGCAAAAAAAATGCTATCATGAGAGTGAAAATCTATTTCTAACCAGGGAATGTTTATAGATGTATTAATGAGTGTGTTTTGCCTGATATAAACCTCTGTTATGCTCAGGTGTTCCTGATTTGCATGTGAAAAAAAGGGAGATGATGAAAGGTTAATGTCTGCTTCTTTTGTGATTTTTAATTGAATTGATGTACACTTTCTTATGGAGCAACTCCGTGCTACTGCAGATACACTTGTCCTTCTGTTTTTCTCTTTGTACCATTATGCATCTGTTCTTATGGAAGATAATGTCATATAATATAAATTGCAGAGACCTGAGTCTTTGTGACTATGCCTGTTTTAATATGATGAAGGAATTTAAGATTTTTTGATGTGTGGAAAATGCTAAAATAGCAATTATATTAAGAATGTGTTGGATTCATTTTAGCTCAAATATGAATGAAATGTCATGTAGCTATCTTCAATTTGTCCCAGATGGAACACTCTGTTGGTGTTGAAGGTGTGCAGCAATTCCCAGCCTTCACAGCCTTATGTATGTCAGGAAAATTTCTACATAAAATGTTTTGTATTTTGTGGTTTTTTTCTAATGTCTTGGTTCCCATGAAGAAGCAAAATATTAAAATGTTCTTTGATTAAACTACTTTAATATTAGAGTGTCTTTTGAAGTCTTTACAAAAACCCCTATCTTTGCTCCTGAAAAGTCTTAAGAACTCCTGAAAGGCAGGAGCAAGGAGTATGGGGGAGGAAAAGACAGCTTAAAGCTGATGCTAAAAACCAGTATTTGTACATACTTGAATCTCTGATAAAGTGTGTTTTGATAAAGTGCAGGATAAATTATAACAAAAAACTAACTGGTTAAGCTGGGAACTCCCATTATTAATATCAAAGAAATATTAAAAATAGAATTCACAGCAAACAGGATGTCTGGTCATAATAGTGCAGCTTCAGCTGCCTGGAATTTATGCAGCTGACCTTCTGTGCTGACATCAGAGAGCATTGAGGAGCCTCGTGACTGTGAATAAGAGTTCTGTTTAATCTGCTGACACCAACATGGTATCTTGTGGAAGGAATGAGCTAGCCTTTAAGGAGTAATGTGAAGAAATTGTGGCCAGTGGAACATCTCAATTTCTTCTTAATAGTAATGTTATTTGTTTTTTCTCTGATATTAAATTTGGAAGTAGGGTGTGAGTAATATGGAGAGTTTATTCCAGGTTCCTAAACTACTTGTGCCAAATAGAATAACAAACCAATAGTTATGGGAGATGGGCTGTGCTGCTGAGGCAAAAGGATACAGTGAGCACTCTGTGCATCATGAAGTGTGCTCCTCCTTGACCACATACAGTAGGACTATTAAGGAAACACCTTGTTCAGGAGAGTAGGCAGGTAAACATTCTTGGATTTTGAAGCCTGAACCAGACTGGCTGACATTTTAGCACAGAGACTGTTTTTTGTTAACAATCTTTGCCTAGCCTGTGATGGCTTATGAGAGAATGAGGCTGGTTCTGGAGAGCTGCAGCACATGGGGCTCTCATTATTGCCATATGCAAGTATATTATTTGCATTCATATTGTTGTGAAATGTGGTGAGCTGGCCCAACTGCACTTACTTCAAGTTAACCTTCTCTATTGCGTTCTATTCTGTTGCTCTCAAAATTTGCATCTCTTTAAACTGAAAAGATGACTGCCCTAGGTTTTGAGGATAAAATCCATGAATGTAGCAAAGATGTAACAAGTATCTTAGAATATTTGTCTCAGTTTTGTGTACTAAATCTGTACATACAGATCTTCATTTTGGCTCACTGCTAAGTTCTTAGGTTTTTGATTGTACCCTACTTAATGATTTTTCTTTCTCTTCCTTTTCAAGGAAAATGTTTGCTTATAGCATCAGAAACTCTACTGTGTATCAGCATATGTATTAAAGCATATTTGAAATAAAAGTTATAAGCCAGGAATACCTGTTTCAAATACTTCAATATCTTTTGCCAAGCCATTTGTTTACTGAACCTTTGAAAAGAGAGATAAAATGTTCAATTAACTGAAGGAATGTACAACATTTAAATACCACACCCAGCCTGCTTAGGAGGACAATATTTTTTTTTGTGCCTACATGCCCTTGAATAGTTATGGGGAAAGTTTTAATTTGGTGTCAGTTTATAGTGGAAAAATACAAGTCTGTAGCCATTGTTTGAGAAGATGAAAAGTATATGTGAAACCAAAATTTTGGAAGAGCTGATGGTACAAGAAATGTACCTTTCTTAAAGAAATGTATCAACAGTAGTGAAATGGGATTGACAGAAAGTTCTTATCTTGGTGGCCTCTCAGGCTGGGGGAAGCTTTCTTTGAGTCCTTACTTTTGTTCTTAAAGGCACAGGATGCAGTGTTTGTGTGTGTACATATGATTTGGCTTTCTCCCCTTCTCTCAAAACCAAAAAGAAGTGCTGTATTTTAAGAAATGTAACTGTACACTTTTAATTGGTTTCATTATGACTTTTTTTTTAGTGTAAAAAAGGTGGTATTAAAAAGAAATTTGGCAGTGCTTCTTTTTGACTTTGTTGGGAAAGTGTGATTAATTCCTGTTAAGTCCTTGTTTGGTTCTCTTCAAGAATCATCTTTCTGTGCCATCAATATCTCAGGAAAGTAAGCTAGGCTTGCAGAACACCAAACATGTTTGGGTCTGTGACAGGAGAAGATGTGGATTTGATTCTGAAAAGGCAGGTTGGTCTACAGCAAATGCACTTGACACCCACAAAAGACTTTTTTCCTCCCCATCTGATGTCCTCAAGAGTCACCTGATGACTCCTTGCCTGTTGAGGTTCACATGCTGGGGTGTGGGCAGAGCTTCACTTACAGCCTGCTTGCTCTTTCTGCAAAGGTATGCTAAGGGTGCAGCAGCCTTTTCTCAGGAGTGTGAGGAGGCGTCCCACAGCTCAGATGGTTTGAACATTAATCATTGATTAGAAGGCTGTGTCCTTAAGTGCATGAGGCTATGTTGAGGGTATGGACATTGTCTGGATTTCTCCCTGCTGACTCTGAAGCTATACAAGAGCCAGGCTGCTTGTGATCTCCTTGACTGATCCCTTTTGCTTTGAACAAGGTATAGTAATACATCAGAGGATACTGTGCCGGTATAATACCAGCATGGAGTATGTTGAAGCTCCTCACTGCAACTAATGCTGAAAGACTTGAGCTGGAAGCTTTTAAATATGTTTTTGAATCACTTGTGTTACCAATTCATATGCTCTGAAGTGATTAGGTTGCTAAATTACATGACTCTAGGGTGAGACTCTTAAAAAAAATTGAAAAGTGTGCTCTTTCATATGTTCTGGACACAAACTTATCACAAAACTGAAGTTTTCTTCTAAGCATATATCTACAGGAAGGTGAAAAGCATACTGCATTGTCAATCAACAATGCACATTATTGATGGTAAGTTTTCATAAGAAATTAGCAGACACTTGTCTGTCATGGATTGATAATGGTTGAATTGAACTTGGTTGAATTTTAATGCGCCACTTGGATAACTCCTTCTATTTAAATGTCAGTAGATACTTACTTTGTTTCCAAATAATGACTTTTATGAAGAGAAGAAAAAGAAGAAAAAAGAGAGTGAATAAAACCATAAACCATAATCTATTCAAAATTCAACAAATACTGTTTTTTTGAGTCAGAAGCTCTATCTTCACTTTTCATTTTTGTAAAAATGAAATGCACCTACACATAGGTGCACAAAGCAGAGACTGTTGCATGCTTATGTGAAGCAGAGTTGCCAAAAGAGTAAAAGCAGAATTGTCCAAACCATATTTTGCCTTTTATTGGTCAGTTAGGCATTTTAATATTGGGCCTATTTCAAATCTAAGCAACTTAGTTCTGTACCAATGTGCTATTCAGAGGCTTCAGTCCTTAAGCAAGCTCATCATAGGCATGTGATGGCTATGTCCACAGCAGTCTGCAGTTTGTCAAGTGGGGTGAAAGACCAAAGGATTGAAGAGTTCAGACTTAAGCTGAAGTTAGTAGAAATTTTTACAAATGTGGCACACACACAATTTTTGTACTGGGAATAAAGCCGTTAAAATAATGTTAGTAGATATGGTCTTTTAAATTATTTTTTGTTGTTTTCAGTTTACTTTTGAGTTTGGAATTTTAACTGGAGGACCTGAGTAAAACACATATGTCTGTCAGCTGTGATGGAAAAGTACTATATGTTTTGAGTGAAGCTGTTTTTTTTTCAGTCCCATGCTATTTAACTTCAGTGGTTCCATGTTTTATAGGCTAGAATGAAGTTAGAATGCAATACTCCATGTAACAAAAAGCTAACTGTACTCTTGGAATGAATCTATGCTAGTTTAAAATAATTGCCACTATGTATATTTTCTCTAATGAAAATCTGAACTGGTGTAAATTTCATGTAGCCTGAAGAATGCAATGGTACTGTACTGGCATAAAGCAATACAGAACTGGTACTCTACAGCAAGTTATGGAAAAGCTCAATACCTTTGTGATTGTTCTAGTTCACCTACATAAATGTTTGTACGACAGTGGCATGACAAATAATTGTCTGTTTTAAAAGGTACTGAAAGAGTAATTTAATGCCCAAATACATGAGCTATTGTTTTACTTTTTAGAGAAATTCAGCTGCATAAATAGAAAAGTGACTGAGCCTCTCCAGTAGTTCCCTGCAGGTTCAGTGTTTGTGCTTTTCAAGTTACAGTGAGTAGATGTAAGGAATGTAAATTATCCTGAGACACTGCACAGTATGTATAGACTGAATGGCTGCAGCCAGCAGTATCTGGATCGTCTTCCACAATGCAGTGAATATCACTTCATTTACTGATCTCAGAAAGATCAGTTTAGAGAGGTTCGTGAAGGATAGCATGGTGGGTTTGTGCAGCCACATTACCGTAGTATGTCTGGAGGAGTAGGAATGCTTAGTGACTTCCATTGCTTTTCATAGTTCTTTACAGATATGGTCAGTTCTTTGCTTTCCAAAGATAAAATTTGGTGTAAAGATGGTTTTTAACATGTTTTCTTCTGCTGACTGTTGAGCCAATGACTCAGAGTTCTTACCACCATGTTTATTTTGTCATGGCTGTTGTTACTTACAAAGAAGTATATTTTCTGGGTGTCCTAGAGGTTCCTTTGGCCTTCAGCTTTTCCAGATGAAACAGTGGAGCTCTGTGGAAGCTTGGGAGGGGAAACTATGGATTTTTTGCATCCTCAGCTGGATGGCCCTCAGTGAAGTGGGCAGCTCTGTGTGTCTTGTGAGGCTTCCCACTCCCGAGTGGAATAGTTGTGTGAATGTCCTCATAGTTCCTCCCTGCAAATATCTCTGTTCACTGATAGTTCCCCGCTGACTTTTAGCCAAGATATTTTACCCGGGTTATAGAGAATGAAATCTAAAAGGACCCAGTTCTTCTAAAATGTTAATGCATTCTGACATATTTGTATTTTTAGTTTTTTATTTGACCTAGTACAATCTCATTTGTATATTACCAGTGGATAGGTCTCAAGAATTTTGTTCACAGGGGTCTTACCCTGGTGCTACACAGGTTTTTCTCTTCTTTCTGCTAAAGGCCCTGGGCTATCATCACACCTCTCTAGCAAGGCTACCTGGGAAGAGGTTAGATACGAAAAACTCTAGTACTATGTTGCTTAAATTGGTAATGTGGGTCACTCAGACTAAGGCTTTTATCTAAATTACATGTTATTCTTTCTTACCCTTTACTCTTTTCCTTAGTTATGATTTCCTACAATTATATATTTACTTTAAGGACATTCCCATCTGATTTCAGAGAAGAGGAAGAAAGCTGATCAGCTTCCAGGAAATTCCTTTGGTAACTGAAGGGGCTGGGCTTGTGATATTGTGGTATTAATAGTTGCTCCTCAGAGATTTTATGGATGCTGTCTTACACCTCGTGAAAGAATCAAGATTATTTTAGTCTTGTTTCCTATAACACATGCTCACATAAAGCTAATTTTAATGTGTATGTGTTTACTCCATATGTTTTTTATTGTAACCTGGCTTGTTTTAATTAGGTGTGAGGGAAAGAAGAGGTCTAAGAGAACCAGTAAACAAGCCACAGATAGAGGAAGGAGAGTCAGTAAATCATGACATTGAAATAGATGATTAGTTAGACACAGGGGACCTCCCTCTGTAAAAAGATCCTAGGGGTTTCTGAGTAAACTTCAGAGTTGACAGTCAACCATATTGAGGGGAAACATGGACTTCATGGATTCTTATGCTTCTGGAAAAAACACAGTTTGGCTGCAAGATCCTTCATTTTGATGGAGAAAAGCCCTTGCTTGTTGTGACCTTGTATCATTCTTGGGCAGTAGCGTCAAAGGGACAAGTAGGATGTTGGGTGCAATTCATAAGCAGGAAACAGGATGTGTAAGTCAGTTTCTCCTTCTGATGCTGATGAACTGAACATCTTTAGGCAAAATAATTCCCCTTGGATTATCTACAAATGATTCAACATAAACAGTTGCTCATTTCCAGTGTGTGATCTGTAGACCTCTGCCAACCCTGAATGGGCTGGTTGGCCGTGCATAAACTGGTTTTATCTTCCAGCCTTGAACATCTATCCATTCTCTCCTACACTTTGTAGTACTTTTTCAGGAATGACTTACATGAGCCTAAAAATAAAGAACTTTTTTCAAAGAGGAGTATTGGAGGTCATTCAAAATTCTTGTTATTATAACCATGGTTTGTATTACACTGCAGTTACTGCATGCCCAACCATATAAGGAAGACATACAGTTGTGTTTGTTAGCCGCATGTGTGGCATGAACAAGACTTCCTGACGTATCTTGCTTCTTCACACTTTCATATGAGGTAACATAATGTGATCAGGCAAAGCTGTATGTGATAGGACAAAAGTAAATGTAGAAAATACATTTTGATGAGGTTTTTAGATTAATTAAGCTCTAGGGCTAACTGTTGAAATATCTTGTGAGGGGATTGAAGAGAATACAAAATCTGCCAGTCTATATTTCCTAGTTTTTATTTTTGAATAAAAGTCTTAAGGAAAATTGTATCAGAAGTGTGCAGGATGTTCTTTCAACAATCTGAATTTGTCTTTTGTTCTCCACAAAGTTAACTTGCACTGTCTGTGCTGTATTCATTTAGACAGTTAGTGATGAATTCCACTCAGGTTGTCCAGTCATTTTAGTAGTCATGCTTGCTGTCTCCGAAGCTGGACTGAGGCTTCTGAGCCAATTTCAAAAGATGCTGCTTGTCCTCTCCCACAGAGTACATGTGCATAATACTATAAACTAGACAGAAGTATTTTTTCCAGACTGCCTTAGAGACCAATTTAAAATACAAGTGGAAACTCAGACCAGCTTGTTTAGGTACATTTCTTCTCTCATAGTCTAGTAGTTGGCAGTAATCAAATATGCTGTGTGTGCATCATTAGATAAGATGAATTATGCTTTGGTAATGAAGAACCAAATTTTTGTAACTTGCCTAAAAGGAAACAGAAATAATTTATTTTTCACTTTATTCTTGATTCACCTAGTTTGCTGATGGATAACTAAAAATGCTGTGACAAATGTGTGTTTTACTTAATTTCCTCTTTGGGAGAAGCTTGATCAGACAGGAAGGTTTCTATCTTACTAAATTTTGCCGGTCTCTCTTTCCCTGCCATGAACTTTGGCATATGACGAAAAAAGAAGAGGAGACAGTATTCTTAGGGACTTCGGTTAGACAACTGACATCCCATCTTGCATTATCTGTATGGGCAGAGTAAGTTGCAACAATCTCTCTTGCTCCACATGAAAGTACAGTGGCCTGTGAAGCAACTTCTGTTTGATGTTGTGCACAGCCTTAAAGGACAGAAAAATCTTCCTTTTCATGACTGATAATTGCATTAACTCTGTTCCAAGATTTTTCTGGTGTTTATTTACATCTTTCTCTGGAATCTTATAGCTAAGGAAGAAAACATTGATTTTCTCTAAGTATTTTGCTGCAAGGTACATATATGCATATGAGTGGTATGTGTCTACATGCATCTTAACTTTGAAGGTTTTTACCTTCAAGAGGCCCGTCTCTGGCTGTCATGGATGTTGCAGCTGTCAGCAAGAGTAGATCAGTCACTTAAGTAAGCTGAACTCATTCTGTACCTGCCTCCTGGGAAGTTTTTCATGGCATTTTCCATGATAGCAAACTTTCAGAATTGTCAGAGCTTACATGCCATTTTTTCACGAGTATGAGTCGTCCTTCTGAGTTTCCTTACAGACCTTGGAAAAATAAGTTAATTGATTAGCTTCTCCAAGTCCTCACTGTGGTCTTTCATGATATTAACCAATAAACTCTTTAGAACAAGGGAGAAAGGAGCATCAGAAAGGAGTTGTTACATTTCTTCTCCTATCTGTTCCTTTTCTGAGGATCTGATATGCCCAGATTTGGGGTTTGCAGTCATGCTCTGTCCCTCCATTTGTTTCTGCTAGCCATTTTCTTTTGTTCTCTTTCTTACTTTTTTGTCTCTACCTCTCTGTCCTCATATTCTTCTTCCATGTAATATGCACATAGGATGTGAAGAATGGCTGCCTTAAATCAATTGTTGCGTTCATCATAGAAGCATCCTGTAATGATATCAGCTGGCACAATCTGAGAGCAGAATGCTTTTATTGCTTTGCAGGCCAAGAAGTTGTGCGGTCATGGTGGTCTTTGTTTTATTTTACACCCTGTATAATAACATCAGCTGATGAAGATGTGTCCTTCAAAGGCCAGGCTCTGATTTCTAAAGTTAGTAGGGGGAAAGAAAAGGCCATGGATGATTCTCCTTCTTGCAAATGATGGGAGAGACTGCTTCTGCAGGAGTGCAGGTAGAACCTTGTTAATGCCTGGTGGTGTCTTACGGAGTAACATTGAATAACACAATAACATTTATTTTGAAATAAACTATTTCAAAATATAAGCTGTAGGATAGAAGATGTTAATATAGTACTTTCTTAATTTCTGAAAGGTTTCAGCAGGAAAGAATTTTACCTATTAGTACATTTCACAACATACCCTTGTGCTGATTTCACTACATCCTCAGCATGTTGGTTTTGGATTGATGCCAGATTTATAGCCTGTATTGCAAGTACACTGGGAAACATTGCTTAGCCTGACAGCAGTAGCAGTGGCATCAGTGTTTCCTTTTGTGTTCAGGTAATCCAAAGTTTTTCATGAAGAAAATTTCACATAAGAATCTGTTCTTAATTCTTCAGTTAGTGGGAGCTGAAGGCAATGTACAGCTGAGCCTGTAGAGTAGCTCAATATTCTGTATTTGATCACAAAAGTTTCCGTTGTGAAACAGTGGTTTCCAAAGAAAGAAGAAAAGGCAGAAAATGCAGATATGCATTGATTTATTTATAGACCTTGTTTTTCAAAGTATCTGGTGTATCCATTTTCCAAGTAACATTGATTTCTGCCCTGGAAGGGATTTGGGGGTTAGGTGGAAATAAAGTACAGCCCTGAGCATTTTAATACATGGGTACTTCTAAGAGGACAAGTAGATGTTTAGATATACTCAATGTTCACACTGTCTCTTAAGCTCAGGCATGTACTTTCTTGAAATAAAATGTTGCTTAGAAGTTGCATGGCCTTGTCATTATCCCTTTATCCCTCCTGCAAAGAACAGTCATTGTTAATTTTAGTTCCTTTCACAATTCTTTGGCTTCCCTGGCAGTTTTTTTGGCATCTAAGCTAACTCTTTATTTGTTTTGTATAAATATCCAGAATATGCCTAAAAAGTATGTTTGTGCTGTTGTCTGGACATTAACTGATGCATTTAGACAAATACAACTCTTAGTTTTACCCTAAAGCAGTGTTTCAGTTGTCTACTAAAACTTCATAGTCTAGTTGCAAGATGTCAGGGACTTTGGTGTTCAGTAGAAAAAACTTCAGACATCTCTTCAACTGTAATCAACAGCCAGTGTTCTCTGTGGTAGAATTTGGCATGTGCATAGCAGAATGGCATTGCTGTGGCACATGTAAAATCTGTCAGCTCACATCCATCCTGCAAGTTGCGACATAAATAAAACTGTATGTAATTTGTGAGAGGGATTTAGATTACCCCTCAAAGTATGCTGCTACTGTGCTCAAGAATAGTTAGCATATGTTTTGAGTAGAAAGGCTCAGAGCAGAAAGGGGAAAATGTCAAAACTTCTGCTAAATACTTTGGTTTGGGACTTTGGTTTTAGAGAGAGCTTACTTGGGTGGGTGGGTAGGGAAATTAAAATGAGTAGAAATACTCAAGAAAAAATTATGCTTCAATTCCAGTGGCCTAGGACAGGGTGAGGCGACTGCTTTCCTGTGGCCTCAGTGAATGAACTGAACTGAAGTGAAGCAGTGGTCTCAGGAGCAGTGTCCAGGGGTCTGCACCTGACTGCATGATTGGGTGTGTACTCC
>VWYI01015623.1:0-33942 GCA_013399455.1 Anthoscopus minutus
TATTTTGGGGGCAAAGAGGGATTACTTCGTATACTCAAGCTTTCTTTTGAGCCACCTAATTACCATACACTGTATTGTATAGGTAATTATGTACCACACAAGTGTGTTTCTCAAGCAAACAAAAAACCCCAAATTAGTCAATATGTTCTGCTTGGCATCTGTTCTGATGGTGCATAAACGAAATTTCCCCCTAAATATCGCTGTGTTATTTTCACTTTGGAAGTACATAAAAGTTTAAATTTTCACTGCCAGATAGGCATACTGTTTCCAAAGTTCTTAGTCTAAAACTGTTCTTTGAAAACACCAACACTGCAGGTAAATTTAAACTTACTTTTCAGAGTGTAAAATCCTAGTTCATCCTGTCTTAATGCAAAGAAAACAAAAGGAAATTGTGCAAAATATGCTGTATGGTAGCTACATAGCACAACATTAGGAATATATCTGTGTTGACCTTTTATATGTTTGACACTTTTTTTTAATCCAATATTCTAATTTTATATTCTCTAACATCCTTTTATATCATACATTTTATATCAATGTATGGGTTTCGTTTTCCCTAATTGTGGTAGATTTGACGACTGCTGGCTTGAGATTTATTCATCAGTTTTCTTTCACTCTACGTACCTCGAAGAAATGTATTGCTGTCATTTTGTGGTGAGGACATTGCTGAGTCAGAATGGCAATAAATTGTGAATAATGTCTCTGCAAATGGGTTATTCCAGCCCATCTCACCAGTAATTACATGCTTGAGTGACTACAGCCAAATGCTTTTCCTTAGTCATTATGAAATCCCCATTCCCACCTCTCATATAATCTCAGCCCAAGCTACCTCTTACTCTCAAGTTTGAGTACTTTCCTTGAAGCAATGGCACAAGAACAGCAATGACTCACTTTCAGATGTGTCTATGCAACAGCAGAAGCCTGCCAAGCCAGAGAAGGGAACATCCAAGGTCAGTGACAGCGCAATGGCGAAACTTTGTGAAACAGATGTAAACACCTAATACTAAAAGAGATTAGCAATCAGCTAAACTGGAGGTGCTGATTTCTCACAGAATATGTTCCCTTCTTGATGAAGTGTTTTATTTTAGAAGTTCTATAAAGCGCAAGGCATTTCCAGTCTTCCATTCAGATACACAGAAAAGAGTACTCAAGTTACAAGAAAATTTATATTTCTTATAAATATAAGGGTTTCCATCCTAGCCTTTGATTGCCTTTGCATTTTTTAAGCTGTACAGAGAAAATGCCCCTTCCCACAGCAGTACCTTCACTACAGAGGTAGAATGTATTTTGCCTGTTTTTCCTTGTGCTTTGACTTCTCTTATTCCATGGCCTAGCTTTACTGGGAAACACCTATGATACCATTGTCTAAACTCTTCTGCAACTTAATTTTTTTTTTAAATGGTGCATGGTGCTTTGGAGGACTCTGGGAAAAAAAATTCAAGCCAAGATCTCAATTTTTTTCTGATGGAATCTCAGATTAAACTGATCTATCATGATTCTTTCCATTTTCAGTTAGAGGGAAAACAGTTGGTGAAGAGGAGATTATTATTTGAGTAATGAATTTAAAAGAAATCCTAATATTTAGACAGAAATAAAAATTTGGACTCACCCCTTGTGCTTAACATTTGGTCCTATTTATGCTTCCTTTGGTCTTTCCTGTTGCTCTTAAATGTTTTACATTTTCTCAGCTGCTTTTATATAGTACTTGCCATTTTCTATGGATTGCAGAAACATTAGGGCATGTCAGTGGAGGGAACAAAATCATTCTGCTTGAGTCATACAGCAATGTTTTAACTTTAATGCATAATACATCTATATGTTGAAAATGTGCATTAAAACCAGGTATTAACACATTTTTGTCCCTTTTAAGTGATGATAACAGTTGCTATTCTAAGAGGTCTAAAATACTCTCGGGAATGATGTGTAAATTCTGTAGTTGTTAAGATTGTTACTAACTCAAGCTGTTAGTGGAACTGCTGTGTATCATATGACTATCATTTATGAGGAGCAGGGCTAAGAATGCAAAGTATCTAGAGGAAGTAAAAATTTCGGTGTGGGACACCCATTCTCTAACAATATAAGTGAGAGGAGTGAGGAAGGGGAGATAATGGGATTCCATTTTGGTGTGCTAGTAGAATTTTTGTCTTTTTGCAACTTTTTGCACTATTTTTAACTGTCATGATACAGAACTGGGAGGAGATGCTGGCTCCCTTGAAGGCAGAGACCCAGACAAATCCGAGAGCTGGGCCATCATCATCTGTGAAGTTTTAACAAAGACATGGGTCTTATTGCCCTCTCCAACTTTCCAACAAGGGGAAGAAGAGGGACAAATCTCTTCCCTGTGGCGTCCAGTGGCAGGATCTGATGGAACAGCATGAAGCTGTGTCAGGGGAGGTTTAGGTTAGATATTTGGAAAACGTACTTCACCCAGAGGATATTTGGGCACTGAAACAGGCTCCCCAGGGAGGTGGTCACAGCACCAAGCCTGACAGTTCAGTAAGTGTTTGGACAATGCTCTCAGATGCACAGTGTGATTCTTGGGGTTGTTTGGTTCAGAACTAGGAGTTGGATTTTGATGATCCTTGTATGTGCCCTCCAACTCAGGATATTCTATGATTCTGTGATTTTTATTCAGGTAGTAAATAAGCTATAATAATATTTTAAGATATGAAGGATATCTATTGCATGTTATTACAACTCTAGTAGTTAAAACATTTATTAAAGATGTTCTAGTAAAAAATATAGTCTATGCTAAGTCACTCACTGCAGTGGTCAGGAATCAGCTGTATCTCTGGAAATAAGCAGGTCTTTACAACTCAGTTTACTGCCTTGTGTGATAGGGTTTCTGCTCTTAAATTCCATACAATAAGAGAAAAAAGTGTCATTGATTGTCCCAGATGCTTTAAACGTAAGTATAGACCAGTACTTACTTTGGAATAAAGCCAGGTATGTACACTTTTATGACACTAGTGATATCCAAAATGGCTATTGATACATATTCTGTTATTTTTCTGTTGCAACAGCCAAATAATTGCTTCCAATTCTTACAAGAATAAATGGAAGAGGATAATAATAAAGATATTGCCTGTAACAAGTATTTCAAACTATGGATATCAAGATACAGTTCTATCTCTGGAGATCACAATCTGAAAATAATACACAATGGTAGCTCCCCAGTTACCTTAATTTCACATCATTTATTGTAAAAAGAACGTTAGTGAATGGAAAACAAAATGAACCCCGAAAGGTTACAGATACCAGCACTTGAAATAGAACTCTTTAAACTCTTACAATTTCACAAAATGTGAAAAATACTCTAGAGAAATAATTTACAAATCAGTGAGAAGCAGCATTGCTTTTATAAGCTACACCAAAGCAAAGCAAAACTTAGATGTGAAAACTTGCAAAAGTAAGAACAATGTACCATGGACAGGTTTTAAGGGTATATAGAAAAGACATCAGCATATTTCATCAGGTTGATACATTTTAGGAATAGTCATACGAATAAAGTTAAATTTTTAGTACAGCTCATGAGAAGATATAGGCTATTGTGCAAAGTGAGTAGGAACTGTTGAAACCCTTTAATAACCACTGTCATGTCACCCAGTCTAAATATTCACCTTGGAATAAAATATTCAAGTTCTTTTTTCAGATAAACTTCCAATTTTACATACTACTAAAACAAGTTAATTATGCAATAAAATTCCTCATTTACTTTAAAGAAATGCATAATTTGACCCATAAAGCCCTTATGCTGAGACATGGTGCTCTCAATGGTTCTGCTGCTTGTATTTTTCAGGAGGCTTCTGTACTATTGTTGTAGTAAATAATATGGCCTTTTAAATATATTTTGATGTTGTAAGTATTTGTGCAGGGCTTTTTTATGTATTTGGTGGATTAGTGAAAGGGGTTTAATGGGTAATAAGTAAATAGAGTATTGCACATTACAGTTCATTAATTGTTGCATCCTCTACCTATGGAAGGAGATTGCTTCAACAATGATATGAAAAAAAAGGGTTTCAGGAAGAGGATGAGAGTTCTGCCATTAATTTAAATGAGAATAAGATAGGTTTGAAGACTTCTGGTAGGAGAAGGAAGAACATTATGGGGACTACTGCAGTAAGCAATGGGGGTGTAGCCACCCAAGACTAAGAGTTTACTGGCATAGGAATGGTCTGTTCTGTGGCTGTTGGTCTGGTGACAACTCTGGGCTTAATTTAGTAGTGTGGATACAGCCTCTGAGATTCAGAGTTCGTATACAAACTTGCAGACAGGGAATTTCCCTGATCCACAGATCATTCAGAGCTAGTTCAAGGGTGCTAAACAGCCTATTGTTAACAGACTGTTTTGTGCGTTTCTGTGGTGCCTTAGTACAGCTGGAGAACTTTCTATTAAGACAAAATTTTGTGTTTGAGCATACTGAGCCATTGTAATGTTCCTTTTCCTTCCACTTCTGCTTTAAAATATAACATTGCTGATGGCAAAGCCCAAAAACCTTACTCAGCATACCTTTACTTACAGCTTGCTTCTCTGAAGAAGTTTAATAGTAACATGTAGTAAGTGCTGGCAAGGGTGCAGCAGGCTAAATGGCACTTTATTTAACTAAAGAACTAAGCTTGAAATCAATTAAAACTCAATTGCATACAGTGACGGGGAAACAAATAGATTTTGTTCCTCACTATACTCCTACTTCTTTTACACATTAAATTCTTTGCTGATTTACAATCATCTGTAAATTTATTCTTTCTGGACCAATGTGACCCAAATATAGATTCAGATAAATAACGGACTATAAAAAAGGAAAAAAACATAGGAAGAATGGCAAATGATTCTCTTGATCGAATGGTAAATATTTGCTGACCTTAAACAGAGGGGTCATAGTCAGAAGCTGGTACACTTAGAAATGGAGTTATTTGAATATACTTGGTTTAGTTTTCCCATGACTAGTAACATTTATAGAAACAATCCTGTCTGGGCAGAAAAATAGGTACAATGACCCAATAGGTCTTTTACATCTCTTACTCCTATTGTTCTGCTATGACATAAAATACATTAAAAATAAATTTGCGCAACATACTGGAACTTCTCCAAGCAAGCCATTTCAATGTCTGAGGAATAAAATAAATACGTAATTTAAATACAGCCTAAAAAGCTATTTACTGATCTGTCTGCATTTATTCTTCCATTGGAGATTAAAAAATGAATCTTTATCAAATAACTCTCCCTAAATAATGTCAAATCTCTGACTGAAGTCAGAGGAAAGACTGAGGCTTTGGCCTTAGAATATATTGCCTTATTTTTAAGATCCATAAGGGCAAGTTTTGAAAGAAGAACTAGTCTTAAATTTTTGATTAATTTCAACAGGAATCTCTTTGGTCAAAACACCATGCTCAGCTTTGAAAAATGCAAATATTCATTACTTAGCTAGAGTCATATGCAACTATTCTATTGAACATAAAATCAGCCACAACAGGCAATAATTTTTGAAAAACAAGTTAATCAAATCACCACTTGAAACCATTCCTTGATGAACTGAAACACTATTCATGTACCCTGGCTGTTTCCATCAGAAGTGTTACCAACCTGTCACAGACAACAAAGGAGGACAAAGCTTGTCAATGACACAATTGCATCTCTGTCGATATCTTGGCTTTCTACCTGAGACATGGTGTCCACGTGATATTCTGAAGAATGGTGTTTGCATTCACTTCTCTACTAAGCTTTTTTCAGAGCTGCTTTATTACCCTTTCTCCAGTACATAGTGTGCTGGGTATTTATTTGACAAACCAGGTTTATTAGAGTCTGAGATACCTCAATTAATATGATGAACACCAACATAATGGCAAGGGGACACTTTTTCAAAATAACTTCATATGGTATAATAGGATTTACTCATTCAGGCTCAGCATAATTTGACTTTTCTGATTGTGAACTTACTTTAAATGAGGTACCTATACATTCCTATGCTGAATTTTCCATCTCTTTTACCAGATCGTTGTGTTGCCTTGGTGCACCTGTATTGTTTCCAAGTGTGCTATGGAGCTGTTTAGTTATCTTTGAACTTGAAATAGCAAATTTTATGTGCAAAAGACACCAGACTGATCTGAAAAAAACATACTGCAACCATCCTACTTCAGGCTCTTTTTGGGCATATACAAAACCATGTGCAAGATATACACAATTTAAAAATGCTAAACAGCTACTGGTTTATACAACACATCATATAGCTACTGGAATAAGCTGCTAGACAGTAAATGTTCACCACCCCTCTAGTAAATATAATGAATCTTTCACCAAATTTTCATGGATCAGGTGGAGAAAAGTGAGCCTTCCTTGCTCCTTGGATCAAGTTGAGCCTTGACATTGCTGAGCTGCTCTCTGCCTGATCCCTATTTTTTCCTTTAATGCTTTGATAACCTTTTATGATCGCATATTTCCTACTGAATGCTTGAGCTACTCACAATCCTCTGCTTGCTAAGCCTACCTGTCTTTGATTTTTCCTTCTTTTCGTGGTTCATCTCCAGCCAGAAACCACATCACAGCTGCTTGCTCACTCCCTCACCAGAGGGAGCAGAGAGAGAATGAGAACAGTAAGTAGGAACACTCATGGGTTGAGATAAAAACAGTTTAATAAGTAAAGGAAAAGCCGAATGTGCAAGCAAGCAAAACAAAGAATTAACTCACTGCTTAATGGACAGTGGTTTGGTCTTCCCCACGAAAGCAGGACACCATCCTACTTAATGGTTATTTGGGAAGATCAATGCCACAGCTCCAAAACCTCCCTCTTCCTCCTTCTTCTTGACACTTTACATACTGAGCATGATGTCCCGTGGTTTGGAATATCCCTTGGGTCAGTTTGGGTCATCTCTCCTGGGTGTGCCCCCTCCCACCTTCCCATGCACACGCAGCCCCCTCGCCAGGGCAGAGGTACAGAAATCAGAAGAGGCCTTGGCTCTATGCAAGTGCTGCTCAGCAATAACCAAAACATCTCTATTATCAACAGTTTCCTGCACAAATCCAAAACACAGCCCCATACTAGCCACTTGAAGAAAATTAACTCTACCCCAGCCAAAACCAGCACACTTCCTTACCTTGTACAAATCTAGCACATATTTTCTCACAGTTCTTTGCTACAATTTAGCTATCTTTCTGAAGTCTGAGTCTAGAACTTGCAGCTGTGCTGCAAGTAGAACTTGGACCCAAGTTGACAGTAGACCTTGTTCAGCCATGTCTCTACCTCGATTTAGCAGGAAACTTAGGAATATGACACAGAGATACCGAAGCTAGTCAAGCAGGATACCAGCACAGGAAAAATAAGATTAACTGACTCATTGTTCTTCATGCTTTAGGAAAACCATAGCTGTTCTGCCATGAAATACAGCTGAGCCATTAAACTTTGTCAGATCCAATTTGACTCTACCATACAGTCAATTCATATGTTTCTGAATCTCTAACACTGCTAATCCGCAGCCTGGCTAATTGAAAGGGGCATATTTGATAGTATTATGATTATGAAAGCACTAGTATTTTATGTAGTAATTCTTGAAGAAACATTAGTCTTTGCTACTTAATATTTAATATGTGGAAAGGACAGAAGTCAACAACTGGGGGCCAAATTAAAGGCTATCTCTGAGAAATGTATCATGTCTCTGATAAATTACCTCAAATCATGAAGAAACCTTCACTTATTAAGCTCTATTAATTTTTGATTCTTCACAATATTAAGAAACTTTTACTGTCAACTGGAGTATTTATTTCTAATTTAAACATTTCTAACTTGTTATGATGTGTATGAGATACTATCTCAATTCACATTTAATTATCATCTCCTAAATAAAATAATGAAAAATTATGAAGACTGCACAGATGATCTACCTATTGATCACTGGGTCTTATTATGATTTTATCTATCAGATTAAAGGGCTTTTTCAATGTATTTTTATTAATCAATTTTGAGAAAGAGAAAAGGAGAACTAATAACCACAAGCTTAATTAGTCAGATTCTTTTGTAAATATTGGGAGATCAAAAATATAAGGTAAGAATTGCAAACTATGAATTCTCTGAGTCTATTAGAGGAAATATGCAAAGAGGAAAAGATAACTAATGATGCAGACTCAGAATTTCTATTAGAATGCATTTGTAATACCAAGCAAGTCTGTCTGATGAAGCTAAAGTAGGACATTGACATGCTTGTATAACAGGAAAAAAAAATCCACAGGCTGCTTCTGGTGGAGAAGTGTAAGAGTAATGATCAGTGTTCCTTGTTTTGCTCCTTTCTAAGGGGAAACAAAGTAATGTCTCCTGAAGATATGTTACTCTCATGTTGCTTTTAAGCATTTGTATTGTAAGACTTCCCTATTTTTGCAACAAAAACATATGCATTGCTCACCTTTCTGTCCATCTGCCCTGTTCTCTTACGGAGAAAGATATTGGAAGGCACTATCTAAAGATAGAAGAACTTAGTAAAAGAGTATTTCTTTTTATTAAAAAGACCAGCTCTAACTTTGGGTTTATGTTCTTTATAATATATGGCAGCTGAAAGAAAGAATTAGAAATAGAATGAAGGCTAATCCTCAATTTAGCAGCATGAATTATCACTTTCAAGGCCTGCTACTTTTCTTTCCAAAAATCTTAATAGCAACGTCTCTTTCACAGTGTGATCCTTCTTATCATTCAATAAAGTGTTCTTTTAAAAAAAGAAGCAGATATGAGAGCTTCCGTAAAGTTATCAAAGACCAGGATGTTGTCATACAAATTAGAAGGAAAAGACCTCTTGATACAGATCTGTCTATGAAACCAGAATTTTAACGGCAGCTGGGGGCTATTGTTTGTTTCAGGCTTAATTATCTTAGAGAAAAGGTCTGTTTAGAGTTGATTTTAAATAATGTATTTATATATAAGTATATATTCCTGGGTCCCTTTCGACTTTTTTTCTTTTTATATTTCATAAAACATCAGGCAGGGTCCAGATCTGCTGCTCTTGTGCCCATGGCTAAGCACTGGTTTCAAAGTAACAGCTGGCAGCCACAGAGCTCTGCTACCAGCAGGTCTCCCTCCTTCCCTTCTCTGTGTCAATGAACTCCAGCATCTGAAGACATGCACTCAAGAGAGTTTTGGAGTAGTTTTAATTATTCAGTTGAGCTGTGGTGTTAGAAGTTGTTGGGGGTTACATGTCTTTTTTTTTCGTTTCTTAACTATTAGAATTTTTCCCATTTAGCTGAAAGAAAAAGCCTTGATGGCTGGTACATCATCGGTACTTTAAAAGACAAAAGGATCGGCTGGGCCCCCGGGGGCAGTGGGGAGGGGAGCGGTTTTTGGTTTTGGGTCCTTCTGGGAGGGCAACACAGACACTCTCGGAGCTGTTTCTGCTGGAAGAGTAGGTTTTTTGCCATCATCCAGACAGAGTGGCTGTTCCTTCTGCTTCTGCTTCTTCTTCTCCGTTTGTGGCCTCCACTCCCCTGTCCTGCCGGATGTGCTGCAGCCCCAGCTGCCACCGCGGAGCTGCTGATCCATCTCCTCCACCGGCCCGGGACTCTCTGCCCATCCCTGCCATTCCAGCGAGGTGTTTTTTCCTCAGAGCCTGCAGGAGCTCCGGGACTGAGTGCCAGCTGAGGGGTTTGTGAGGCACCACCTCTTCTCCACGTTTTTTCCCATCTCGGCCGAGACGGGATCCCTGTTCTGTTCTGTTGTTAATACTGTAGTTATTGTTGTTGGTTTACCTTAATATATATATATATCTATTAGTAAAGAACTGTTATTCCTATCCCCATATCTCTGCCTGAGAACTCCGTGTTTTCGAGATATAATAATTCAGAGGGAGAGGGTGGGGGCTTACAATTTTTTTCTGCCTTCCCTGACAGATAACTGTCTCTAAAACCAGGACAGAAGTGCTTCAGATGTCCTACTAACTAATCTTGCATTTCCATCCCGTGTTACTGCTTCAGGGCCTTTTCAATTTCCTTCAGTTCTTTGAGATTTCATTTTCACATTACATTTTTGTCACTAAGCAAATGCGAGTGGAAGCAAGTTTCTTTAGCAAATCTTATTTTAGTGAAAGGTAGAGGAAGCATGGAATAAGATTTCCCCAGATAACTAAGACAATAAAAATAGAATGTATCTGTTTAAAGAGAATTGCATTATGATTTCCAATAAAACAGACAAATTCACCTTTCTCTTTTTTCTTTTTCCTTTTTTCCCCCCTCAAAGTTTAGTAGAGGTTATAGTAGTGTGGTTTCAAATAAGAGGATCTAATTACTCTTGTAAAAAATCATGAAATACTTCTAAGCAATACTGTATTACATACCATTTCAAATCACATTTAATTATTATCTCCTAAATAAAAGGAAGGAATGAAAACTTAGGAAGACTGCTCGGACAGTCTAGTCTAACTCACTCCCTAAACCTTGAGCTGCTAATTTTATTATGAATTGAAACATTTGTGAGGACTAATAATTCTATTGCAATCTTCATTTTAAATACTCTGACTGATGGCTCTGCTTTTCTTAAAAACCTTCTACAGAAAGTGCCAGATTCCTTTGTGGGTTTTTTTGTTACTTTTCCCTTTAACTTAGTGAAGAATACTTTCAGACCTCAAGTCTAAAGTTAACACAACAGCAGATGAGAATGCTGAAATCACAGCTGTGGGTTCATTTCCTTCCACTGAGTGAATTTCTTCATTTTAGATAGGTACAGGACCGAGGAAGTATTATTACAGGCAAAAAGGGAACTTTATTTTTAGCAGGATCGGTTGTATATGCTTCTGAGTATCTGAAATTAAATTAACTCTGATTGTCTCTATAAATGCTTCATAACTTCCCAGCTGGGCTAGATGACAGAATTTGAAGGAAGGAGTGGGATTTCTTTTTTTTCTTTTCTTCCCAAGGTAGATCAATATTTTATTTTCCATTTAATTTTTAAACCTCTTCCATTCTTTTTCTTTAAACAGACTGCTAAAGGAGTAAAATACCAGGATGGAAATATTCAGGAGTTACAGAGTAAGAATAATATGCTTTTGTCCTGTCTACTCAAAGACCAGGGAATAATTGAAATATTTGGCAGATAAAAGTACTGAAAGGTACTTATAATTGAAAGATGTTGCTCACTTCTACAGTGCAGTTCTGTTAGTTTACTAAAAGCCAAGATACCCCAGAAAAGTTAGAATACTTTACTGTGACATCTCCTTGGTATACACAGGGCCTGTTACTGGTAATTTTTGAAGGACACACCAATGACACAGCACGGCAAGTTAACTTGTATTCCTTCAGTGCAGCAGACTCTGCCTAGGATAAAACAGGGACATATTTTCCTGGGTTCTATTGAAGAGCTTGTATGGTTACATGGAAAAGTTCCTGCACTTTTCTGTGAGTATGCAGACTTGACAGGAATTACTGTGTCTTTGGGAACTCTTCATATGCTGGCTATTTTCAATTGTAAGATATCAAAATTATGTCACTTTAAAAATATCCAAACAACTGAACTGACAACATCATTGACAGGAGGAGTACTTTGGACAACATTGACCTTTAGTAAATCAGCCCAGATGAAAGCAGCAAGTTTTGAATAGCCATCTGCAGAAAACCGTCAGTCAACTTTTAGTTGGGACCTGTAATTTTTGTCCTCTCTATGATGCATTTGTCCCTTCTCTCTGTGGCTTCTTTTTAATATGAAGGACATTGCACAAATCCAGTCAATGTCTCCTTTCTCAGGATACAGAGGGAAGGAGCAAGAACATAAAATCTAAGTCACATATTTAGGTGTGGTTTCTTGTTGGTTATTGAGATCCCTGCTCATGGCACATAGAAGAGACATTCATAAGAAAAGGTGTTAAGGATATATCCTGGATTAAGCTGTAAACAGATGCCTGTTGAGAAGACTATATTGCCCAGCTCCAGCTTTCTCAGACTATTTCTGATTATCGTAAAGATGACCCTTCATAGTCCAGGGAAACTTCTTCACAAATTCTACTAAACTGCTTTCAAGGGTCCAGATCTGTTCAGGTTCCTTTGCCAGTCTGCATTTTTGACAATGATTGCACAAAAAAGATGAAAAGGTTTGTAGCCAACAACTAAAATTGAGAATGCCACATGAAAGCTCTAAACAGACATTCTTTGTTCATTTTCTGCTTGGCTCCATGAATCATGCAATTCAGCCCATGAGCAGTCAGTCCATTGCTTTATATGTACTCTGTTACTAATCACTATTTTAAGATTAAAATCTTTCCAAATCTTGAGAGAAAGCCTTTATCGTTAGACTTGGTTCTGAGAACCAAAAAAAAAAAAAAATAGAGTATGTCATTTCACTCCTGGGCACGTAAATCACTGCTGAATCGATATATGTGTCTTGAACTGGTTTCTGTTAAGCACTCTGCCAAAGATTTAGGCATGACAAAGTTTCACAGTACGGTTTTTGAGGATGAAGCAGACTCAGAATTCATGCATTTTCAATAGATGGTTTGTCTGAAAGGCTTACCAAATTGTTTTTCTTCCCAAAACAGAGTTTTCACTTTTGGTTGCACTGTAGAGCCAAAGGAGTTACTGAGCTGGATTCTGTTCTGTCTCACTTGTAAGGTGCTGTTGTCACTATAGGACTCTTCACTATAATGTCTCTGTTTTAATATATTTACTTTCAAGTAGCTCACAGAATTTAATGAAATGAAGTGACCAAAACTGAATTCATCAAAATGAATGCTGTTCAACCCTTTCTGTGTTGCTGTTGTTTAGTGAATTTTTATTACTGGAAAGTTAAGCATTTAACTTTAGTTCACAGTTACTCCTTTTACATCTGTAGCTGCTTTTTCTGACAGGATTTATTTGAAAAGCCTTGGTAGCCTTAATGCTGCTGCAACCCAGACTATTGTCTTCAGTTTGCTTACCTGAGTTTCTCTTATTGCTTAGAAATACAAGGAAAAAAAGTGACATTGATCATTGTGTCTGAGTTAAGTATGAAGAGAATAGGCAAGTTGATGGTATTGATGGTCTCCACTGATAAGCAAATGATGTTCAGAGGTAATCAGCTGAGAAAATACTTCTTGTGGTGTTATAATATGCTTTAAAATTCTGAAGTGGAAGGGCTAAGTCTAGTAAAAAAGCGGATATTACTAAGATTGGAGCAGTATCTTTCCCTGCTTTACCTCTGTCTTGTCAACATGAAGAGAATTGTTTTTTGCTTCCTACTTTTCAAACAGGAGAGTTTTGCAGGATAGTTAGCTTGTGGTGTGAATAGATCAAGGGTCTTAAGCTGGAATACCAGAATTCTCTCTAACTGGTGGTGTGGCACCACTTAAGTGCTTTGAAAACAAAATAACATTGACTCAGGGAGTAAGAGTTGCTGGCCTGAAATACAGGAGCCTACATTGTTAATCTGAAAAGATGCTGAAACCACAAATTACACTGGATGGAGCATCCTGAAGCCCTGAATAAGACAGGTAAATAGTCACAATCCAAAGTGGGGAGAGCCCTATATACACATATATAAATATATAAATATATATTCATGTGAAATATCTCTGCTAGACCAGCCTGCAAATTCAGTGCTTGCTTCCATCATAACTATTTTATTAATGGGTTAATGGAGTTTTTGATGAAATGAAGTTATTGAAATTGATAAGGGGAAGGAAGAGGCACCTCTTCCACCTTAGTCATTCAAAAATTAGTAGTCTCTTGTGGATGCTATCTTCATTTACCTCCAACAGTTCAATTAATCTTAATTAGACTTATTTATTAGGTGATTTGAGTATGCGTATTTAGCTCTGAAGATTTTCTGATGCAGTCCCAGCAGACTGAAAAAGAAGTGCAATCAATCAAATGATGTAGGGAGGAAATGAAGGCTGTTTTGGTAGGATGCAAGGAATGTGTGATTCTAGACATGCATTGCACCTTTACATTTTTATTATTTCCTGCAAAGCAGTTGAAATACCTCCCTGAAGTCACTCTGCAAACAGAGGCAATGCAGAAAATATATTAGACCCAACATGTGCATGACAGTGCCTGTATTAAAAATGGATGGACATCTTCTGAAAACCCATTGTTTGCTGTCTCCACAGATAGGATTCAGCTAATGAAACAGCTAATTAGATTTTTGCAATCCTGTCGTCATTGTTTGAGAGTGACACTTTACTTGAATTCCTCATGTGGATCTCTTCAGTCTAGGAAGGAATACTTTTTTTCAGGCCCATTTGGTTGTTGTCACTTTGCTGGAATGGCAGTTCCCTCTGTTGGTGTAATGAAATCACGGCTTTCCCAAATAGAACTGTGTCACTCAGCATTTAAATAAGAAAGAATAGGAAAACGAGGATACGATTAGTCAAACAGGCCCCATGTTCAAAATCCATTTCTGAAATCAAATAGTAGAATTGGATTGAGTTCATAATGGAAGAATTACTTAGGTATTATTGCAAGCTGTATTTCATATTCATTGACTTGCTGAATGTGCATGGATTTGTCAGGCATTCTCCACTCCCTGCTCCTCATTTCCATCCAGTGCAGATGCAGTGAAGGGTAGTGCAAGTTAAAAGCTGTCTAAATTAAGGAGTGATTAAGACAAGTTTGGGTGGATGCTGAGTGTTAATCTCACAGGCCACATTCACTTGCAATGTAAGAGGGTGCAACTTTCACTGGTAGCTCTCTGCCTCCAGCAGTGCATTGTGATGAGACTGACATATGAGAGACTGTAGTCCTTGAAGCTTAACTGAGTTGTGTGTTGGGTTTTTTTTAAAAGCTTCCTTGCTAATAGTATTTCTGCTGGTATTGATTCCTGATGGTAGCTGGGAGCTTTATTTCCTTTGAGATTCTTGTAAAATCTCTGCAATTAGAGAAACAAAATTGCACTGACCAGAAAAGCTGTATTAATTGGTAACTCAATATAGTTTGACCCAGACCATCTGCATTCCTGCCTGGATGGTCCCCTGCCATTGGTGGGCCTCTGAGTTCCGCCTGCAACAAGCTCACTGAGCAGCTCAAATTGTGCTCTGAAAATTCTTTGCAATGAGTTCTTATATGTATTTTGTTAAAATAACAAAGATGAGTGAATCAGTGTGCAAATTGCTAAGCTCCAGAGCAGGTACATTTTGTTGAACAACCTCGTTTTGTCAAACATATTTTCCAGACTTATATGATGTAATACTGTACTGTAGCTCAAATATTGGTGTGAATCTTTATAGCAAATGACCTGCACAAATAACTGGATTATAGACTTACTTGATAAAGTACCTTGTCCTCTGATATTCTCTTGACGCCACAAACCTTTTTGATATAATTACATAAACAAATATACATGAATGACCTCTATATTTTTAACACATCCACATACAGAATCTCCAGGATTTAACCTATAATCTGTCTCATGGCATCTCAGCTGCAGTAGATACCATCTCCACAGGATTCTTAGGCAAAATTCAGCAAAGACAGTTAAGTCTTGAGTCATGTCAGAGGCCAGAATTAGAAAATGGATCTCCAAACTGAGTTTCAGTTGTCAGTGAGTTGGTCTTAAGGGTTGTTTTTCATGCTACGTGTGTTGGATTATTTTGACATTTTCTTCCTTGAAGCAGAAGAGTTGTGGTTTTCAGAAACCACAACTAATGTGGTCTAATGTTGAAGCAGGGATACTACTGCCTTCAGTTCTTTTTTGAAGTGAGAATTCAACAATTTTCCGTGATCAGATATGAAGCATAGAATCAGTATCCTCAAAAAAAAAAAAGAGAGAAAAGGCTGATTGCAAAGGACATCTGGAAAATGTTTCAAATTTTTCTAAGCTGATTCTAGTTTTGTAAAATTCCATCAAATTTTAGCTCTACTTTTCATGAATTTTCTTTTCCACTGCTATTCCTTGTCTGTCTTGTGTATTTCTAGAACTCAAATGAATAGCTGATTTAGTTTCTTCAGATGCTGTCATCCACATTTTGCGTAATCTGGATGCTCTGTTTTCAGAATACATCTGAAATGGACTAAATTATATGTCCTGTAACTGCTTTCACAGCATTGTTGAAAGGTGCTGTTCTTTTTCATGGATCTTTAAATGTTTAAACATTATACTTAGAGTATATGTCTGAGATTTTTGTTTCTTATTTTTCAGTTTCTTTCTATATGTTGCTAACAACTTTTTTGGAAAGAGCTTTGTGAAAATAGAAAAATATTACTTCTACAAGAAAAAAGGCAATTTTTAATCATAGTCTTTAAGTGCTTGTTTTGAAGAAAAAAATTGCTTTTACATAATGAAAAATTTTGTTTTATTTTTCCTGTTGCTGGTATTGAAATAACTTTCTTTCTGAAAATAAGACCAGCTTAAGTAGAAAAAGATTAATTTCTTCAATGTACTTAAGACCTATCCTGACCTAAAGGAGCTATTTTTATCATTAATTGGTCATGTCAATTTTAAAAGATGCTAAAAAGGGCGATTTCTTTACTTTTTTCTGGGAGTTTTGGTTCATTCTTTGAAAAATGGACATTTGTCTAGGAAGAATTGGAAGAAAAGTTATATTCATATTCTTGAGTTTTGAGGTATTAATGAGTTTATCATTACAGAAACAAAGTCAGTCCTCCTTGTAACAGAATTTTAATATAAAACCCTCTGAGCAATCTAGTCCTTCTGTGTACCTATTCATTATTAGTGGTAATTGCATGAAAAGGAAGTTATTTGTCTGCTCCTGCTGCTTATTCTCCACCAGAAAGCATAATCCTTTCTTGTGGACAGCACAATTAGCAGCTTTGGAGATCATAATTATTTCATACCTGGGGCCTGGAAGAAACCTGAGGGAGAGATACTCCTCAGCCTTGTCTGAGTAGAGTTACCTTTCAGAGTTTCAGTTGTGTGAGACATGCGTGTATCTGTAAAATGCTCAGCCCGTGTATATGTGTGTGGATGGATTCTTGGGATATGTGCACAGAACTGTGCTCATCTATTCATAGTACACAAAGCAAAGCACAACAGTAACAAAAAGAGACCCTAAATAATGACACAAGCTTTAACATAAAAGTAAAGACTGAAACAGCACATGACCTTACAATGGTTTTTTAACTGACTGACAGAAAATAGCTTTGATATTCTTGTGTGCCTCATCAAATTTACATGAGCTAGCCTGACTGAGAAGCCTGGGAAAGAAAGAACGAAATCTACAGTTACTTGGAGAAGAAGTAGTGGTAGCTTTTTCTTCCCCTCTGGTAACTTTAGCTCTTGGTAAAGAGCTGTTGATCCCATATCCTTGCTCACATTTCCAATGTTGGTGTAGGGGTATGCAAAAACATGATTTTTCTAATTCATTATCTGATACAAGTTGAAACAAATGTACACACTCCAAAAGACAGGTATTATATTTTCAAATGTTTAACTTACCTAACTTATATAAAGTGACAGGGATATTAAGCTTCACATGGATGTGTTCCAGTTCAGCCAGGGCACATTTTAGTATTCTTGTTCGCACTGGCTGAGCATATGCACTCTAGCACACAGCAGCTAATGACAATTTTGGATCTGTAATAAATCATATCTTCTGTTTTAAAAAATAGTGCTAGATTTCAGTTTGTTAACTTATCAATACTTTGTATCAGCATAGACTGTGTGCTCAGGGACGAGAAATTGCTAAGATTGAAAACCAAACCACTTTGAAACAAGAACTTTCTGTCTCAGTTTAATTTTCACATCTTGGATTTTGAAAAATATCTGGTGGCTTTGGTGCCAGGGATGAAATTTTATTTCTGTAGGCTCAACCAATCTGTAAAAGAGCTATCTTGATTCTACTTTGATTTCTTCAGAAACATTGCCAGCCAAATTGCAGCTTTTTTATCGGTGAGAGAAATTTGACAAGAGCTCAGTTTTAAACTTTGAGCAGAGTTAGTGGCTGAGAGACCAAAAGGTTCCTCCACTGAAGCTGAGTATATGTGATTTGTGGTTGCTGAAATGATAATATTAAATCTCAAAACAAAAAGAGTGTTCTTTCACATGCCATTCACAATTGCAGGTCTTTATGTAGTTTCAGTTATTTCTTGGCTGGTCTGCTTTTTTTGACATGTATGGCAATCCTCAAATACACATGCACTAAGCAGCTGTTGAGAAAATGACCTGATGTTGAGTCCAAGGCTCTAAAAGAAGCATTAGATGGAAAGATTTTTTTGGTAATAAAGCTATCCATCATCCATCTCTGCAAACAGTGCAGCACATCTGTTTATAGAAGGGCTGTCAGCATGGTGTTGCCTGGAAAGCAGATCTGTTGTGATCCTGTGCTCCTGAAAGTTAGGTCTGGAGAACAGCTTTGCTTACTGACATTGCTTAGTGTCCTGGAATATCTTTGGGAATGTATTACTTGTGATAAGATAGATTTGTGCTAATGTCTTTACAAACAATTTCATGGGTGAGGCTATGGGTGCTAAAGTTCTTGAAATGGGTCTTAATGTTTCTACTAGCTTCAAGCAGCAGGTTTGTTACAGAGCGCAGCTGGACTCTTGGAGTAGACAAATGGCTCCTCACAAGCCTAAGTTTCTGAACTTTGGGGAGAAATGACGTTTAAGAGGGAATAGGATAGGCAGTTTGGGAATGGACCTTCCTAGTGCCTCAGGCAAAAGGTAAGGAAGAGGACAACATGCAGCCAGGAGGTTGTGAAATCTTGAGAGAGAAAGCCCCGCGGTGTATGCCCCAGTGGACTCTATTCATAAAGTTGCAGGACCCCTCTGTCTCCTCTGCCCAGTGTCCATAAAGGAGCCAGGCTGTCTGATGGCAACAATACAGAGGGGGCAGGAAAGGGGATTATGGAGGGGACACGGGACGTCCAAACAACAAACAATATCATCAATAAAACTTCTCTTAACATACACAAAATATTCATCTCTTAACTGCGAGAGGTAATCATCATATTACCCATCTATAACACATGCCTATGATACCGTTAGAGACATAAATTTAAAAAAAGTCCAGTGCTGAAGGGCACCTCTGCTGCAGATGGCTTGGTTTGCAAGTGAGATATTAATTTTAAAAAATTAAGGATTTTTTGGAAAGTTAAGACTATAGTTGCTGAAGTAAGTAGATAAGCTTTGTTGCAGTTAACAGAAGCCAGATCTTAGATAAGCTATCCTGGATCTAATAACTCACTTGCCTGTCAGCTTTATGCTTATGTAAGCTGTGCTTGTAAATGAAAAACAAAATGTGGTAAATATCTCAAGGACACAAGGTAACTGCAGATATCCTGCCCATTGAACATGAGAAACTGTAAGTTCCACCAAAGATTTGTTTGCCATGTATGCATTGAAAAGGTAGACTCATTTTACTTCCTCATTCCTACTGATCTTCTCCCAGAATAGACCACAGACTCATTTTGAAGAACAAAATATGCATGCTTAATAGCCTTTTTGCCAATTAGCATACGAAGCGGAGAAGATGAGGTGACAGGGGTATGAATATGCATTTGTACTTTGGGTATTCAACACTTCCGTGAATAAAAGGCTTTGTAACTACCTGTGAACTTAGCAGTGCATATTAGGGATATGTCTAACTTCAACTGTTAGAGAGTCTTTTGTCCATCCCAGTTGGAAATCAGTATTAGATTGATATTCATATTTTAATAAATCACAAGCTGCAGACTGAGATGCTGATCAAGCTCTGGCCGGGAGTCAGACAAGAGGCTGTGAATTGCCAGCCTTTTGCATAACAAAGCGTGCTACGGGGATGGAGCCAGCCAGGGGAATGGACACAGTGGGAACTGTGCCACAAAGTGCCAGCCTTTAGGGTAAGGAAGGCAGCAAGAGTGGTGGTGCTGCCCAGGCAGATGGACTGGGGGACATGGCAGGAGCGGAGGGCTCGGGAGAGCGAGACTTGTGCGCAGGTGGACTGGGAGGGCATAAAAGCCCGGGAGCCCTTTGCTGGGGCTCACTCCTCGAATGCACCAGCTCGGGCTGCTCCTGGAGCCCTGTGCCTGGACAAAATGGCTCGAGACTGCCTTGCGGGAAAGCTGGGGGAGGGCCGGTGAGTGACCCTGGTGCGACCGTGCGAGTGCAGGGTGTGCGGGGAGTTTGTTTAAAGGTGTCTGACTTAAAGTGAGAAAAAGCCCCAACTATCTCATGGAATGTTGAAACATTCTTCTGGTCTTGTTTCACATAAATCCATATGTAGAAGACACTTAATACATTGTTACAGAGGTTGCTACAAAAGTTCAGTGTTAATTACTTGTCAAGAAAGTTCATTGCTTGTTAATGTTAACTGTTTCAATGTTAGTAAATTGTTCACTGATCTGTTAGTTAAACCCTCTTACCGTCGGGTATTGCCTCCGCTGCTCCTGTCAAAATGGCGAGAAAGAAGATTACATCGTCTAATAAGCAAATGTAAAACTCCCATGAGACCTTGCGACGATGATTCCTTATAAAAGACCCCTATGACAACGAGTTATTATATAAATAAAGAACTAACTTAACATGTCAAACTAAGGAAAAGGTATGGGACTACACCAAGGCCACAACCAAGATTTTAATTTGTCACTCTAACTGCAAAGGGCTAAGCGGAGTATAAAAGTTCACAAATTTGGACTCAACAGTGTCTTCCTAGGCACGACCGTGAGGACGGAAGCCCCAGCTCTGCTACACAGCAAAGCTGCCTGCACCCTCCTCCTCTGTGTCGCCGACGGGAGCAGCGGCGGTGTGCGCGACCCCTCGGGCCCCCACCCAGAGCTGATTTCACAAATAAAGGCATTAAAAGGAGCTGGTCTCCTGGCCCGTTCATTACACATATATTTTTATTTGGGGCCTTACATGTTGCAGCATTTACTGAAAACATGATTTTTCCTTCCCTCAATGTTGCTCAGAATATATCTCTGAGGAGCAGCAGGCTGTTTACTAAATACCTTTCAAAGACAAATGGCTTAATAACTTGTTTTCTGTTCCTTCTGGAAATGGACTAGGAAAAGGCGGGTATTACATTTCAGTTTTGCTTTGCTCTGCTTCTCAGCAGAGGAAGCTTTACATAGATACAGTTTTTAACAAGGTGGGCCCTCAGTGTTGACCAGAATTTCTCAATATGGTTTAAAATTTCAAAATAATAGTGTAGCCTGTTTGAACATGACCATTCAGTGAAGCTGTGAAATTGGGTACTGTGTATAAAAATGTCATTTAGGCTTAGAATTTCTGAAGAAAAGCAGATGATGGTGCTTGTTAATGAACCAAACACATCTAATGCAGTGCAAACATTGAACAAACACAGAAAGGACACAGTGGGATAGTCCACTGGAAAAGTTATGTCTTACCATGGTGCAGGCAGTGCCTTTTGCTGCAGCTGTGCAATGAAAATGAATGTTGTAGGGAAGTAAAAATGGCTTACTAAACAAATGTGTTCAGACTGTGGAAGAACGTTGCTTTTCCTTTCTGGTTTACTCTGTGCAAGATTTATTATCATTTTCCTACTATTAATGCCCAAAGAGCCCACTGTTAATATGGTGTGTCTTAGACAGATGATGTCTCCCTTAGAGGGGAATTGTCAGTTCCTGAAATTGTGAGCTTATATGGGGAAGGACTCATATTAGTGTTGTACCACTGACTGATGGCTGTTTTGGACAATGTCTCTTGTCTGTCAAATGGGTATGAAGGTCATAAATAAACATATCAAAAATAATATTCAAACTTTTTGAAAAAACCTCCCATAAACGTGCTTACTATTAAATTTGATGATAAAATAATAAAAATCAGTGCCTAAGATGGAACAGAGAAATCTTGAAGTAGCCTCAATCACAAGTATAAACTTTCTTTCTCCCACACTGAATGAACAATGCCCCTCTCCTGATTGTGGGGAGGAAAATGGGTAAAATTCTGGAAAAACATAACTGACATAAAACTGTAAAATAAGATAAACTAGAGTAATTCTTCTGATGTTTATTGACATACCTAAGGCTCTGTCTATGACTTGTTTGCTTACTGGAGATTTTATATGTATACATAATGTGATGAAATATGTTTGAGGAAATACTTGCAGAGTCTTCATGCATACCTGTATTTGTGTAAATTAAGCCCTTGAAAAATCTCAAAGTTGCTGATGTCAATGCATTTTTCAGACTAGGTGGCTGGTAGGTTGTTTGCATGTATCCATTGATACGATCCTAAAACTGAATGACCTCTGGTGAGAGGTGGAAATTCTGTTGAATTTCTGTTGAAATTTACAGATAAACAAAGAGAACAGGATTATTTCTGTATTGCTCAGTACCTCCCAAGGAGTTTGTGCTTGCCTGAAGTGCTTGCTTAAAAAAAAAAAAAGAAGGATTTGGCAAGAGCAGCCTGAATGGGAATTTCTGATGTGGGTGTCTCTAGGGAGTATTGCCTGACGACAGTGAAAATACCAAATATTTTCTTCTAATCATTTCAGTATTGTTTCAACCCATCACTGCATAAATCGCTTCAGTAATTTGTAATGCTGATTAATGTGTGTGTGTTCCTTGATTTGCTCAACTTGGGGCTTTCCTGATACATAATTCTTCAGCTATTTACTTCCCAGCGCTTTCTATGCCAGGGGGGTGAACCGAAGACAGCATTCCTGAACTTGTAACTGCAGTCTTGCAGACTGGAATTCAGAGGTGATTAATGTGGTTTTGTGTAATCTTCTTCAGAATTCGGGAGGATAAAAATTATTTTATCTTCAGAGCAGCAGATTTTCTGAAAATCTGAAAAAATACAGTCAATGTCTGTTTGCAAAGGTCTTGTTTTATCACTCTCACCCTCCTGCTAAACTCTTACATGGAACCCTTCTGAGTCAGATATTGAGTCAAGACATTCAGTAAAGCTCTAGTAACTACTGTATTTTGGTTCCTTGATTGATAAAGACCTGACAATTTTCCTTTCTCTAATGTCACTCTATGTCCAGAGTGACAGCTAAAATGAATAACGAATGTGAAGGAAAAAAATTTAATGTGCTTTAGTCTTATATCTCAAACAAAAAAAACATTCTAGGGAATCTTTCCTCGACTTAAATCCACATTTGTATTTTTACTGTGTTTCTATTTTAATAGTAAGGCATAAAACTAAATTGGTATTTTACGGATATTTGCATCAAACAAGTTTTGTGCTTAGGCTGAATATGGTTTGTCTGTTTTGTAAAACATGTTTTGTGCCATGGATGTTTTAAAGACTGGACTACATCCTGAATCGCCATTTCATTCCAAATTGTTGCATACTGCCTGTGGAAAGGATGTGGGAGAGTGGATGGAAGAGATGTGGGAGGGATTGCCTTGGTGTGAAACTGGCACAGCCAGTCCCTCACTTCTTGATTCTGCTGTGTTTTCCTACACCAAGCGTGGGACAATGTGTCAGCAGCTCTTGCAGAAGGAATTGCTTGCTTCTAGCCTGGATCAAGTTTGGGACATCCCATGTAGACTGACAAATTCATTAAATAAAAACTGCAGTTTCATTAAGCAGTTAGATTTTTCATCTGAGTGCAGCACATGATTCAAACCTGATACCCACTGACTATACCTAGAGGGTAAATATTTAAATATTGTAAACTGTTTGTTTTAAAAACCAGTACACCAAATCAGGCAAGGATGACTGATACACTGAACTACTGGGAGGTTTTTTGAGGTAAAATATGTTAACTTAAAAATTGGGAGGGACATCAGGGAGAAAAGCCATAATATTTCTTGGTGCTAATGGCTTTAGGTGAGTATTGTATTTATTGAACAGACAGAATGATACCTGCCTATGAAATTTGCTGTTGCCTAGCCATGATTTTTCTGTTCATTTGTTTTTGGACTTCTTTAATTGTGGAAAACTTTCAATCTGCCTATGAGAAAATTAGTCAATATTAGAGTTCTGTGTAGACCGTATGTTAATATTTCATTGCATTTTCAAAATTCTGAGAAACATAGAGTAATTTGATATGCTGCCTGGTGAATCAAAGCCCAGTTCCTTGAAGTGTTTTTGTTGTTGTTGTGGGGTTTTTTTGTTTATTTTTGTTTATTTATGGTTTTGGTTTTGGTTTTTTGGTGTTTTTTTTAAAAAGAAAAATATTTTTCTGAAGGAATAATTTTTTAACCAAAGTGCACATAAGTAAAATATTTTAGGAAATCTTAAGGAAAAAATGAAACTATTTTTAAAAGAAATTAATTGATTCTAGGCACCACCTAGCTTATCTTATCCCTTGTCCAGGAGATTTAACAATAAATTATGGACAAATGAATTTTATTGTAATTTCACATATTCCTTTTTCCTGCAACTAGTGTATAATTACCAAATATATCAAAAATACTTATTGTACATATATAATGACACAAAAAGATGGAGAGTTTGAAGTTAGAAAAAAAATTATATACTTAGTATTAGCACTGTGTTTTGCTAGGTATTACAAGAAGAAACACATCTTATGATACTCAGTGTTAAAAAAATGATAAAAGGAGAGATTAATAAAGTTATGAGAGTAAAGTTGTTTAAAATTAGTGTATACTACAACATGTACCAAGGATATTATTTATGTGAGTGTATACTGCAGTATGCCAATGTAATTTGTACTAAAATATTATGGTCGTGAAGATGCTGTAAGCATCTTGAAATTCAATACCTGAATTTATTGCCAGAAGTAAATTGTAATTTAAAGGATCTATGCTGATACCAGAGTGTCCTGAATGCAAAATAAAAATTGTTCTCAGATTGCAGACCTGTCCATTTTATTATTCACATACTGCTCGGAGATGATCATTCACTTTCCTGGGATCTCTGGCTGTACCACCAGGCATGAGAGCATTGGCAATAGCCACTGGACTTCACTGGAGGGTCTGGTATTCCCTCAGTGACGTCTCTGATTTGAGCTCCCAGTAAGCAGCACACTTCTCTAGAGAGTCAGGGCAGTGAAGGGGTGCCCCTGCAGCTCTCAGAGGAGAGGTTCCTGCTGCTGTCTCCTGCTGCCTTCATTCAGATGTGCTGTTGTCACACAGGCAGCTCCAGCATCTCTCCCCACGCTCTCTTCTTGTGTGCTTGCTTTTCCTCTAAGAATGGAAAACCATGTTTATTTTACTAGACACAAGGAGAAGATTAAAAGTTTCTTAGTATAGAGGATTATTAAAGTTCTGGAGATCTTTCAAGGTGAAGTTCAATTTTGATACCATGACCAAAGTCTGTCACTCTAACTTGATTACCTTTCCCCTGCCCGAGTGGAGGACATAGGTTGCTGCTAAACTGGTTCTTCAAATGATTTCTTTTTGCTGTGAATTTTTTTGCTAGTGTGTAAATCATCAAAAGACTAAAGGAAGGAAGGAGGCAGAGGGAGTAAATCATTGGAGAGAAGGAAGTATTGCCAATCCCTTTGGGAATCTCTAGTTATTCTCTTCTGGATCAGAATGATTATATCTTTCAAACTATTTGCATAGTATTTTAAACTGTTATTTGAACCCCCATTCTTAGGGAAAAAACAGTACAACTGAGAAATATCTTAATATCCCAGCAAATCCGTGCGGTTATCTGGATACAGAAAAATAGCACGAGAATTACCACTTGAAATCTTTGAGACCATGTCAGACAGCTCTTTCAACTTCCCTTTTATACTGCAACCACTTGCATTCACACTCACCTTATAATAATTCCACTTTTCCATAGCACAACTGAACACTCCAAGTTGCTATAAAATGCTTTATCTATTATTTAAAAAAAAAATCTCGAAAATAATCCCAGATTTATAACATTGATATTTTGCATATTTTCCTCACTTCCACAGTTTACCCAGGGCAAAGTTTGAGATTGTTTTTGTAGCATGTTGTTAAAAGCTGTGGAGGATTTTGACACCTATGGTATAGCCTTTCTAAATGTATATTACATACCTCTTTTGGTTCTCAGTAGTACTGTTTAAAATGGTAGAATGTTGTATTAAACTACTTCATCATATTCAGGCATCAATTTGTTCATTTGAAAATGAATTCTTATATATTTGTGCTTTCCTTCCATGGTAAAATGAATCAATGGATTTTTTTTTATGGGATCAGCAGTTTCAGGAGAGTTTTAGTAAGTAAACTTAGAAAGAACAAATTTGTGTATTGCTATGGCTTAGTCATAGGCATCAAAGACCCAGCGTGACAAAAAGAAAGGACATTTCTTAAACTGAAAACACATAATAAATGTAATGCATTAGAGTTGTGGAGGGAATAAGAATTCATCTTATATAGGAACGCTGAGTGTTTATAAATTAATGCATTTATCATTGGTGTTTGGATGTTGTTTTGGTGTTTGGATCCAAATGATTGCTTGAAATAATAATGCCTTACAGAGGCTTGGTTCAAATTGTAGAACCTACTTATTTCTTATGCAGTCGTACACAAGGAGACTGCCACAGGAGTTGGGACGTTCTGAGGACTGAGTAAAATCCTCAACAAAAACCTCTTAAAGTATCAATCAATGACAGATACATTTAATTCACAGCAATAACAACTGAAAGCCAAGAGCCCAATAAAACTGCAAGTCAGTCTGAAAATATGAAACACATATTACACATATCTGCAAAAACAGAAGAGGTAGTGCTGTAGAGCAGGAGTAGAGTGCAGATATGCCTTTTTTTTCTAAGGACATCACAGAAGATCTGGCAATTTAGATAAGCTTTTCAGAGATTACGGTGACTCCATAGGGCACTGAATTGCTGACGGTGATTTACCCTAAAAAGATTATTTGCTACCTTTCCAGAAGATCTGTATATCTAAAATTTTACTTTCCATTCATACCCTTACAGAAGCAATATCAACATTATTGTTCTGTTCATAAAAATAAATGTATATGAACTTGAGAAAAAATTTGCTCACATGAGCAATTGTAAAGCATTTTAGCATGTATTGATAAGTACATCAGTACATGTTATTTTTTGGTGTAAGACTTGCAAGCACCTTCTCCCCGTTCATGACAATGTCACATTTTGAAAAATACTGTAGTCATAAAGAACCTTCAGTTTTTAAGAGCAATTTGATGAACTATTTTATTACTAACAGTAGTTCATCTGAGGTACGGATTCTGATATCTTGATTACAGCATTTTCTGTGTATTATAGAGACGTCAAATATTTGTTATCAGAAGGACAATGCATCTTTAAACACTTATTTATTGTCATTTTTACTGTTCTTAATAGTTTAGCAACAGAGCACTCTTCTAAAAATTTTCAATGGCAAACCAAGAAGCGATGATCACAGCTTTTATCTGTTGCTCAAAAAAAGGCATAAGTATTAGAAAATTTAGGAAGATGGATCTTAATGGGCTGCCTCCCCTAAATTTAAATTATAAGAAGTCTTCTTTCTGGCATAATAGCGCAAAAGAATGTTATGAATAAATTTAAATTTATTAACAATTCTGCAAAGTAAAAGTTCTTCGGTTTTAATTTTGTGTGAAATAGACTTCTCTGAAATATACAGCAAATTAAAACATTAAAAAAAAATTAAAAACCAGATTGAATGTACCTTTTTTGATCTCCTGTAAAATAACTTCAGCTTACAATATACAAAAATCATGCTATTCATGAGTGATACACTGTGTGTCCAAATTCTCTTTGGCAAAATCTATCCAGAAACTTAGATCAAGTGCAGTGGACACATTGTTGGGATCATATCTATATTCTTTCCTGAAAAACTGCATGTTCTAGTAGACAGTCCTTGAATAGAAGAAAACTGCTGGTGTCAGTTTAATCCTTTCTTTTTGTTTTTATAGTGAATTCTTTGATACCTACTTTTGCCTTTTTGGGGACACTTAGCTGTCCTTAAGTATTCTTCCAATCCTTGAAAAGTTGAAAGCACTTACAACTTTATAACAGTCTGTGACAACCATATTACTTTGTATAAATCTAAAGATTTCCAGCTTTCCTTTGTAAAAACAGGAGCTCTGTGACAGCTTCTTGCAGAAGCGTTATTTTTTTGGATGCATTCTAATTTCTCTGAATGTGACTTCCCACTGTCTTTTATACTTGCAAGACAAAGTATTGCTGATTTCAAGTCCTATTTCAAGGTCAACCTCCCATTCAGAAAGATCAGAAGTAGTATTACTCATTTTGTGGGTCTCACATGAAGTGCATGTGAGATAATATGGGCTCTTTTTAAAGACACAAAATCTTCTTATGTGTGTTTGATTTACCTGGAGTCTCTCTGATGATGCGCTTTCTTCACACAAGATAACTCAAATGTTTTGTTATTAAATTATAAGAAGTCTTATTTCTATTGGTAGTAAAGTGCTAATATTTCATACCTGGTCACCTTTGGAGATAAGAATGTGATTTTTAGATCTAAACGACTTTTGGAAATACTTGAAGGTGACATTAGATAGGTATTTGGACCTTCTGAAGTTTTCTATGTCATGCCCTTCTCTGTTTTTTTGTAGACTGTCATTTGCCCTTTTTAATCACTTCTTAGCTCCATGAGTTTGACACTTATGCTTCAGTTCTGCACCCAAAGAATTCTATGTACTCTAACATTTAAGGACACACAGCCCTCCCCAAACCCCACAAAATCCCACAAACTTTATTTGGGACTCTATAGATAAAATAAATAATAGCAGTTTTGCCTAGTAAATCAATGAGTTATGTTTCCCTGACCATTTGCCACTTGATAACCAATGTGGTGGAACTTAAATGTGTATTGTTATCCACTCCCAATGTAAACTTCAATAAAAATAGAAGACTTTTCACAACTGTTAACTATGAACATTTCAGTGTTTAATATCATTATTACATATGCTGCTTCATGCAGATTTTAAGTGTAATATTCCATTTCAGTGGGCTGGGAAATTGCATTAATCTCCCTCATAGTTAGAGAACGTCCATATGTATGTATCCTCTGTTGAGAATTCATCATAATTTCCCTCATTTGCTTAATACACAAGGCTAGAATCTCATTATAACTTTTATCTAGAGCACCAGGTTTCTGGCTTTAACTCTAGATGTTTCATATTCAAATATAGGCTGGAACAGAAGCTGTTACATTAAGAAAAGAGTCAATCCACTACACCATCAGCTATGGATTCCTTATATTTGAACAATCTTCTTTTTTATCAGTATACACAAAAAGCTCACAAAATTTCCTTTTGAATGAGAGTTGGCTGAAACAAATCAACAGTTTTAGCCTACTGTTTTGGTTTTCTGAAACAACCTTACCAAAATACAGTAATTACTTTTTCAATACTTATGAGAAATTTGCTACCCTAATGAAGTGTCCTTTGTGTGACGCATCAGTTTTGGTGCATGATATTGCATACCTGACATTATAAGAAATACCAGGAAGTGTTTGGCTATTATGAAGTAAAATAAGTTAGACATAAGCAGCAGCTTCTATTATTTGCAGACCAATGGACTGAAATAAAATAAAAATCAGTGTCTGAAAAAGGCTATAGAAGAGGACAACAATTTATAAGGAAACTTAGTTAATTACTGCATTTCACCACTGAAACATTGTCAGTCACAGCAATTCCACTTCATAGGAAACTGATTTGGATATTTACTATGACAAAACCTGATGTGAGGGACAAGATATTTGCAAAGTAATGAGTGATAAATCTAAAATGCAGAAAAATAAAATAATGAGAGGATCCACAACTGCTTTATAATCGTCAAAATTTGTTAGGAATGGAAAACAGCAATGTTATCACCTGTCAATGTCTTGCTGCTTCATAGGAGTCTAAATAACAAGAATACAAAGTATCAAGAAAAGTAGTCTTATACAAGTTCACAGATAAGAAGTTCTTTTAGTATTACTCATTTTTTTGTTGGGGGAAGGGAACTTGAAATTCTTTTAAGTTTTACTGTTTTTCGCAAAACTAAGTAAAAAAAAAACCTGCAACTAAAAAACCCCAAACTTTAAGAGTCCTATATAAAAATTCTTCCACTTCACAGAGGCAGTTAGAACAGGTTGCTGAAAACAGTGTAATAAAGACTTTGGGCAAGAAGCAAATGTTGATATCATTTTAGTGTAACTTCCAAGTCTCATCTGACTATAGTAGCCATGGTAAGACAATACTGTAGTTGCAGTTATTTTTCCCAGTCCAGAATTATATTCCCTCTGTTGGGGTTTTAATGGAAAATCTTAACAGAAGTGTGGGTGTAACCAGAAACCTGCTATCTTTACTTGAAACATACCTCTTTTTCAAGGATTTGACCTACAAGTACATACCTGTTTTGACTTAAACAGTTATAAATGGACTCTGAATGTTTTGCCCAGAGTGCTTATATGTTCTTGCAGACTTGAATAACCACTCCTGGAAAGTTTCAGAAAAACTTTGCAGTGGATGTGCTTTCTCGTCAGTCATGTTACACAATTATCAGTGATGTTGAAAGTAGGTCATAGTATCTTAGAATCACTAGTGTCAAAAAACACCCTTTAAATCATCGACTCCAATCATTAGCCTAATATTACCAATTTCGCCACTAAACCATGTCCCTAAGTACATAGATACACAATTTTTAAGTACCTCCAGGGATGGTAAACCACTTCCCTGGGCAGCCTGTTGCAATGTTTTGACCACCCTGTCAGTGAAGAAATTTTCCCTGGTATCCAGTGTGTCTAATTTATCTAATGTCATCCTTAAAAGTACATATCAAAATAAATTTTGATGAAAAAACTACCTGTAAAGGCTCTGTAGGTGGTTAAGTCACAAGAATCACACCTATATCTCTCCCATTTCCACGTCTATAAACCCTTCACCTGAAATATCTGGTAGCCTTTATGCAAGTGGCTCCTGGGACCCATAAAGAAAAATCCTTTTAGAGGAATGGTTAAATTGATTGCTAAATATTAAATGTCTACCTGTAGAACAGACTCTGAAGTGCTTCAGGGCTTTGAAAGAATTAAAATTGTTTCTCATGTTATTTACCGGGATTTTTGATAGTTTTTCATCTGCCCTGCTGAGGGCTCAATATGTGGCCTTAGGGTATGCCAGTCACTTAGTGTTAAGATGCAATTAAATTACACCAATTATTTGTGAAAATCACTCACTGGGTTCCCGTAGTAGCTGGTGGTTGTTTGACATTTTGAAACTATTAAGTATACTGTAGCAAATGTAATCATATCTCTTTTTCATTACGAGACCATATTTAATCCTTCTATCACATGCATTTAGGAATCCTTTGGATTACTTATGGTGGATAACACCAAAATAATATGAAGTGCCTGGCACAGCAACACAGAGAGTTTCTCTACAAAGTGACTATGTGTCAATGACTTTTCCACAGGATTATGGCGCAGAGAGCAGTCTTTCTCTGTCCTGGGTTAATTCTGGCCAAACTCAGCACAGCAGCACAATGTGTGGGCTTTGCAACCAATATGTAGATTCACCACAGGTAAGAGAATGTGCTTTGCCCTTCTACTTTTCCCTACTATTTAAAAGAATAAAGGCAAAAGAAAAAACTTGGGGAGATAATATTTACTCACAGGGAAAGATTCTATGAAAAATAATCAGAAGCAGTGTAAACTAGCATTAAACCTTTATGTGAATTATGCACAGAAGATGATAGTTCTCTTGAATACTTCTGTGAAAAAAAATAGAATTGCAAGTTTCTCTCTAAAATGTCTTTAATAATATAAGTTCAGACTTGCTGTGGCAAAGTTTAGCTATTTCATAAGTAAGCTATGAAAGTGGTAAGAGGTGTGAAGAAATATAGTTAAAGGTGAAATTATGGACAGGTAAGCAGTAGAGGAAGCTAAGTAGTGCAGCACATTTTAGGATGTATACTTTAATAAGAATCTTTTCAGTGCAAAAAAAAAGTAATAATAGGTAGGAAAAGAAGAATTATAATAAAAAAATGTTCTGTTAGCTAGGATATTAGTTTACATGATATGTTTTGGGAAATGGTGAATTTAGCATTTGGTAAATAAAATGCAGAATAACAGAAAATCTAGCACTGAAAGGAAGTACTTTGCATAAGCAACTTGCCTTTCTCATCTTTTGAGTAATTATCTCTATTTCTCACTTAAACCAGCTAGCTTGGATGGACTGATGATTTTCTATTTTTGCTCATCTGGTTTTTATTTTGACCATCTCTAAGCTGTGTCAGTGGAAGCAACACTGTCAAAAAAATACTCTGTCCTTGGAGCTGTCATTTTAGACTGTGAATGATCAAATTAGAGCTGAGCTTCTCTATAGCTTTTTTTGATATAGCAGCTGGGCCTGCTTCTGTGTTTCCTTTTAGACTGCTCACTGTGGACAGAAGATACTGCAAGGTGAGTATGTGGATTTGCCATACAGTTGGCAAGCCACTGTCTGATTGCTGGGGCACTCATCTGCCACTAGGTAAATGCAAAACATGGTGTCTTCTCAGCAGGCAACTTTCTACTTATAATCATGAGGCATGAAAAATTTAAAGTGTATTTCTTAGCATATATATGATGGATTGTAAGATTATACTCTGAGTACTTCATGGTGACATGTATTTTACTAGAAACAAATATCTGTGTAGCAATTGTCTGCTGTCACTACTTGCTAGACTTGACAGCTCTCCCACACTAAGCAAAGTCAAAATAAATAATTAGTATCAAGGTTTTTCCTCAAAGTTTCCTGTTGCTTCCTAGAAGCAGAGACCTGGTTCAGGAAAGACACGGTGGCTACACTTACTTGCCATTCGGGCCAATCACTCACAGACACCAATATAGTGGACGGTGCAATGATGTTTATTTCCTGTCATCGTGGTCTTTTATGACTGCGGATCAATCCACCCACTAACATCATAGAACTATTACTGGACAATGGAACGGGGAGGGGAGGAGCCCTATCTTTCCCATACAGCACAATGGTCTTCCACAAGGCTTTCCCTATTTAACCACATTTCCCCCCCCCACTAAGCAAATGAAACTGCAAAAGGTGTTAGGAAGGCAAACTTGTGTTTAAAACAGTAGGAAAGGGGATAACATGAAAAGCATAGATGAAACTTCAACTGGAACAGCTTACAACTGCTATAACTGTAACAAACTTGCATGTTGTAGGAAAATGTTTAGGATGATTGTCTTTGTTCTAGCAGCATAATGTCTATTCTGCTCAAGCAAGCTTTGACAAACTGAGTGAGTTTGTTAAGTATGCAGGGACCCAATATCAATATTAGCAGGATGATGAGAACAGGTCTCATCAGTGCAGATATGAGAGGTAGAACCCATGGTGAATGGCTGAAGAGTGATTCCAACCATCCTTGTTGCATGTCCATGTTCTTTTTGTGTCATGCCAGTCTTTCCTTGAGTTCTGCCATGGAGTCTTTGATCACGCCTGAGTAGTTGGCATAAAAGCAACACTGTTCTTTTAAAGCTGCACACAAACCTCCTTGTTGAATGAGCAAGAGGTCTAAGCCACGTCTGTTCTGCAATACCACTTCCGAGAGGGATGAAAGGGACTTTTCTAAAAAGGAAATGGATTGCTTGATCCTTTGAAGGTCCTCATCAATAGTCATTTGAAGCTGACTTAGACTTTGTTTTTGTGTTACCAAGGCGGACACTCTGGTTGCAGTACCTGTTGCTCCTAAGCCGAGGAGAAATGCAATGGTGACACCTGTTACCAGCTCTCTTTTTTGCAGGTGCATGTCTTCTGCGTACTGGTCCATTTCGTCATCGGTGTGGTACAGGACTCTGGGAACAACTGCAACTTGAACACAGAAGTTGTTAGCAAAGTTAAAGTACTTAATTGATATGCAAGGGCTAGCGCCTGTTTTGTGACATGTCCACAGTCCTGAAGCTGAAGGAATTGCCCAAGAGTATGATTTAATGAGGATTACCATGGTTTTGCACATATGTCGATTTTCTTTGATCAATTTCTGGCTGCCTACACAAATTCACTGACCTGTTATGAGAGCTAGGGTAATTCCTTTCCGGGGAGTGTTCCACGGACATTGTGCCGGGGTAGGGTTGTTAGAATGGGTAAATGGGTGTTGGGGGTTACATGTTTTTTTTTTTCTCGTTTCTTAGCTATTAGAATTTCTCCCATTTAGCTGAGATGGCTGGCACATCTTCGGTACTTTAAAAGACAAAAGTTTCGGCTGAGCCCCGGGGGCAGTGGGGAGGGGAGCAG
>VWYI01015623.1:33953-78076 GCA_013399455.1 Anthoscopus minutus
CCGTCTCGGCCGAGACGGGGTCCCTGTTCTGTTCCGTTGTTAATACTGTAGTTATTGTTGTTGGTTTACTTTAATATATATATATATATATATATATATATATTAGCAAAGAACTGTTATTCCTATCCCCATATCTCTGCCTGAGAACTCCGTGTTTTCGAGATATAATAATTCGGAGGGAGAGGGTGGGGGCTTACAATTTTTTTCTGCCTTCCCTGACAGATAACTGTCTCAAAAACCGGGACAATGGGGTATCAAGGGCTCTCCTTCATAAAATGGTGGGTTGGTATCATAACAAAGCCAACATGAGTTTGTAAGGTTAGGCTTGGATGCATTCAGCGATTGAAAGGCAGCATCTAACATGCGACAAAACAAGTCGTAGGGAACTGTGTTTTGGGTGTCTTGGGAGTGTGTCGTGAGGGTGAACGTATGGTGCTGCATGGTGGGCTTAGGTGTTGTTTTGATCTGACCTATGTTTTGGAGGTTAGTTGTGACCTCTGTTTTGGGTTTGGGGACTGCTGGTGTTTGCAAAGGGGACCGCATGATCTGCACTACTGCGCTCCAATCTTTGGCCTATGCATAAACACTGACCACATTTTGCCTGTGGCCCAACCTTTGTCTTGTGGCCGCAGGATCACTATTTCTAACCAGATACATGTTCCACTCTGGACTAATTCGCCTCCTGAGCAGAATTTGGGCCGCTTACATGTGTGTGGCCAATATTTCACGTCTAAGAATTCATCTTTCTTGACTGGTTCCCATAAATTGCTGGTAACAATGTTTTCACATCCCCAGTATCCACAAAACCAGTACCCTGGGTAGGTACTTTTCCCTGGGTTTGAACTTGGGCACCAGTAGGTCCCATACATGGCCCATGCTGGTTTCCAAGGGTAAAATAGGTCTTTGACTCCCACTACAAAGCTGGGAGCACCTGCTACAATCTTTTTAGCCATTATTCTATTGTCCATGGGGTTACGAAGGATCCACAGGTACGGTTGGTATGGGTGGTAATCTGGATCTGCTTGTGTCGCTGCGATCAGCGACAGAATCAGTGCAACACTGAGATATGACTTTACCTTTGTTGATCCTTTGGGGGCTGCTGAGATGTCCTCTGTTTTGGTTTTCTTCTTCGTTGTTGGAGCTCAAGGGCTGTAAGAGTGTTTACAGCTCCCAAGCTGTCAAAAGAAACTCACAGTTTTCATTAGTTTTGTTGTACAGAATTGGTTTAACTGACTTGAGCGGACACCATTTTATTTCCCCTTCTTTTTTAACAGCAGTGTACCCATGACCCGTCAGGACTAACTTCCACCCTCTCTCCCACTCCTCCAGTTCGTTTCTGACTGAGACTGGTGGTCCATCTTCCATTGCTTGCGTGGCCCAATGTTTTTGGACTGGGCAATGTCTTTCCTCTCCCCTGGAGAACTGGTTCAGAGCCAACATGGCTGTGACGAGTAAACGTGATTGTTCCGCTGGAGGAATGGCATTGTCAAAGCCTTCTGCTTTAGCAAGTGTCTCTAATTTGGCTTTTAGAGTCTGATTGGCCCTTTCGACAATAGCTTGACCTGTGCTATTGTAAGGAATGCCATGTGTCAGTGTGATGCCCCATTTGGTGATGAATTCCTGGACCGATCTAGAAGTGAAATTCGGGCCATTGTCTGTTTTGCTTGGGGATACCAAGCCATGCCATGGCGGTTAACCAATGCTGAATGTTTGCCTTAGAGTTTACTTTTGCATGCTGTGTTGCTATAATCATGTTGCTATAAGTGTCCACAGTCAAAGCTAGCCATGCTCTGGGCTTCAGCAACTGACACAGGGTAAAGTCCGTTTGCCAAATCTCTGAGGCTTTGAGGCCTCTTAGATTGACTCCCCCTGACCACAAGGGTGTTTTCTGACAGTGAGGACAGGAAGCGACAATGTGTCTGGCATCCGTGATAGAAATGTTGCATCTCTTTGTGAGAGCTTTTGCTCCGATGTGTAGCGACTCGTGCAGCTGTCGGGCATCTTGCAATGTCCACAGTCCTTTTGCTGCAGCATCGGCTTTATCGTTGCCAATCTGGAAAAATCCCTTAACAGGGTTGTGGCTGTTGACATAGATAACTGAGATGGTACCTTGTCTTGAAGCAAGTGCTTCTTCTATCATGATGGCTGCGCTGGATGCTGAGACTCCTGGGCTGGACATAGCAATGCAAAGCTTGGCAACAAACATGGAGTCTGTCACAATATTAAGATGCTCTTGCTGAAACAGTCTGCATGCTAGCACTACTGCAGATGCCTCTAATTGTTGGACCGAAAGTGTTCTGTCTGTCATTTTGATGCATTGCCACTGGTTTCCTGACTGCCACACCATGGCTGCAGTTGAGGTAGCTGAGGATGCATCTCTAAAAACTGTTCATCCGGACAACGGTCTGTCCATGACCTTTTGTGGGAGGTCAATGTCTACTATTTTCAGCAGTTGGGTCCATGGCGATTTTGTAGCGTATCGAAGCTCTCCTGCGAATTCAAAAAGAGCCAGAGCCAGATGCTCCGAGACTGCTACCAACGATGCTGGGATCTGCTTGCAAAAGGGTAAGTATATTTTTGCTGGCTCGAAACTCAGATGACTCAAAGCAAGTTTTCTGCCTTTCATTATAAGGTTTCCAAGGCATTCAATCCCCGGGGTGAATGCACGGGATGTTCTTCCAAGTACTACCCACTGGATTGGCTTGGCTGTGTCAGGAGGTCCTTGTGCTAGCACTCCTACTCCCCCTTCTTTTGTAAAGTGCACGTATAAATCTAATGGCAGACTTGGATTCCATCTGGAAAGCATGCTCGAAGACATTTGTTGTTCTATGAAATCGAGGGAACGTGCTGCTTCTTCAGTTAAGGTCTTCTGTTCCCACGGTTGCTTTCCGTTTGGAAGCTCGTACAGTGGCGACATGACTTCTGGTGGAATCAGGATGACATTTCAAAGCCATTGTAAAGATCTGACTAATTGTTGCACATCGTGAAGTGTCTGGATGTCTCTGTGGATCTTCACTAGCGGAGGTATCACTTGAGAACTTGTAATCTGCACGCCTAAGAAAGTTACTGAGGGTCCTTTCTTTATCTTCGTGTCTGCAATCTTGAAACCGCTGGATTTTAAAGTCTGTGATATTGTTGTCACAAGGTGGTCTACCTGGTCAGCAGTTGGTGCTGTGACGAGAATGTCGTCCATATACTGGACAATGGTGGCACTTGGGTTCATTGACTGAACTGGTGCTAGGGCTTGGCCTACTGTAACTTGGCAAATGGTGGGAGAATTGATCATCCCCTGGGGCAGAACTGTCCATTGGAATTGCAAATTTGGTCTCTGGCCGTTAGGAAATATTACCGAGAATGCAAACTTTTCCTTGTCTTGTTCATGCAGTGGTATTGAAAAGAAGCAGTCTTTAATGTCCAACACTGCACAGGGCTGGTTTTCTGGAATTATCGAGTTGGCAAGCAATAGCGTTTGAACAGGACCCATCGGCTGAATCTTTTTGTTGACCACAGCCAGGTCGTGGAGGAGACAGAAACCTTCCCTGCTGCGCTTGGGAATAACAAAAATTGGAGTGTTCCAAGGGCTGGTTGATGGTTGTATATGTCCTTTATTTAATTCTCTCTCTATTAATTGAAGAAGAGCTGACATTCGAGGCTCTGGGATGGGCCACTGCTGGATCCACACTGGGTCTAACAATTTCCAAGTCAGCTTAACTGGAGGTGGAGGGTATGCTGCAGTGGCCCTTAGGGTAAATTTGTCACCCTGACATTCAGTGCAGATAAAACGTCACGACTGAGCAGTGGCGGAACATTTGAAAGAACATAACATGTACTAAGACTTCTGTTTCAGGCCGTCTTTGGTAGTACAAAATTATTGATATTAAATTTACACTCTTTTTTGCGATGGACACTCCTCCCACTTCGCCAGCAGTGGGGGAGTCTCACAATTCCCAACTTGGGGGCCAATATGTCTGCGGGATGACGGTTACATCTGCACCGGTGTCAGTTAAAAAGGGAATGCTGATGGCAGCATCACTAAGTCGAGAGCGATTTGAAGGGTTTTGTCCTGGGATTACATCGGGGTTGGAAAGGTGTTCCCGGCAAATCCCCCATATGGTTGGTGGGGCGTTGCACTGTATTGCCAGAGCCACTCAGAGGTGTTGGTTTCTGAATTGTTCCTCACAGGCGCAGATCTGGTTAACTTTGGCTGAATTATTGGCTGAGGAGGTAACTGGTGCGGGAGCATGGGCTGGGCTACAAAGTCGGTGACTTCTCGAGGAGGTAGCGGGTATGGAAGCTGCTCGCCCCAAGCGGGGTTCGCATAGCTGGGCCACCTGATATCCCAGCTGGGAAGGGACCTTGTGTGGCCAATTGGTCTCCTCACCAACCCATTTCCCTGCTTTTTGAATTTACACTCTCTGGCAACGTGTCCCTTCTTTCCACAAGCCCAACATGGTCCTCTGGGGTGGTTTTGTGGTGTCTGTGAGGTTGGCACTGTATTGTTTGTCTTGGAGCAATTTTGCACTGTGTGACCTGGTTGTCCACATCTAAAACATGCCATTACACTGGCAATGGCTGAGCAAACTGCTGCTTGAATGGGAGCTAAATGCTTTTCTTTTGTGACATGCTTGATCATTGCTGCAATGCTGGAACCTGCTGGTAGTGATCGCAGGATCTCTTTGGTGGCATGATTACATTGTTGGCATTCTGCTACCACTGGACCTTTGGCTTCTGGTGGCAAATTTGAAGAATCTACTGCCACCTGGAGGCGGTCTACAAACTGCGTGAAACTCTCACTTTCACTTTGTTTTATGGTGGACCACGGGGCTGGCTTAGCGACCACTCTACATGCAGTGCAAATAGCTTCTCTTGCTGCACGGGTGGTGGTAGCAACCTCTTGGGCTCGCAAGTTTTGTGCTTGCGCTTGGGGTGTGATCATTGTAGGATCAGTCCCCATGAGCTGTTGCAGGCTGGAACCCTGAAGCGGGTACTGTTCTCCTGCTACCCGTGCCAATTCCCGTGCACAATTTTCCTCCCATTCTTGTTTGAAAACAATCATGCCTGCACCATCAAAAATCACTCGACATGTCTGTTTAATGTCAAATGGAAGCATGTCATTATTCCCAAACACGCTGTCAATTAAGGTGGAGACCATTGCTGAATTAATTCCTTTATCTGCAATTGCTTTCACAATTGCTTGAATGTCTTTTGAATTGACTGGAGAATATGTTCTTTGTCCTCCTTCCGTTCGGACCGGGAAGGCTAGGACTTTTGGTGGAGCCCAATCGGCACATGCAATTTGGATTTTCTTCCAATCTGTAAGAGGAGGCTCTTTTGAGCGACCTCTTCCAGACATGGGCAAGGGGGCTAGGCTTTTGAGGGCGTTTACTCTTATTATATCCTCAGAGTCTGTGTCTGAGTCACTCGGAACCGGGAGCCGGCAGTGCGACTCCTCATCAGAGCTGTTGTCTGAGTCAGAGCCGGAAGTTAACAGACTAGACAGTTCCAGGCTCCGGTACAATTTTGTTGGACTCCGCCCTCTCTGGCCCCTCCAATGGGCCGGCTTTTCCCTCCCCCTGGGATCCCTCTGCCTCCTAGTTGGGGAGGTCTTTGCCTTAAAAGGATGTGTTTTGGGACATGCTCCCTGATTGTCGCACATGATCTTAGCTGATTTTTTGCCGCGCGCCGCAATCTCCTCCCCCCAACCTCCTTCTTTTTCCCTCCTGCGGGCATTTTCGGGGTAAAATGTCTGTGCCCCGCCCTTCTTCTCAGTGACCGCCACCATTTTGTGGTGCGTATGGTGGGGGTCTTTCCCAAACCTCTGTAAAACCCGGTTTATCAACGGCACCTTCATCCGCACCAACTTCCCCGACAAAGCTGACAATCTCACCCCTCCGCTTCTCATCCCCCTCAGACACACCACAAACTGGGCTGGGAGACTGCGAACACGACACCTTCGTTTTCTCACTCTCTCTTTCACACTGCGAATCAACAGACTTGACAACATCAGCAGCAGTCGCAGGCTGAGTTGTAGTCTGCATGGTTGCACTGATTCCCAGTTTCAGGGTGACCCACAAGCAACTTTGAGCAGCTTTCCAAGTGTCCTGCTCTTGCAGCGCTTTTTGCAGTGCCTGCGTCACCCTTCCCAAGATTTTAAACTCTTCCCGGTGCCTGAGGCAATTACATCGTCCGCGAGGACCTTGGTGCACCTCTCCCAACAATCTGGGTGGAGAATCTCCACTGGACGGTCGATCACACCCAATTGCAGCAGCCTAGTGACCGCTCACACAAAGTCCTTGGACTGGCACCGAATTCCCCACTGCTTGTGCAGTTGCAAAACTACCTTGACGAGCGCTTCCATCTCACCGGAATGGGAGCATCCTCCCCGCTGGGCTGGTCCAGCCGCCTCAGCCGTCTTTCACCCGTCCAGGCAATTCCCAATGGCCTGGTCGCACCTGCCCGAGTGTCGGGGGGCGATTCCCGGGGTTTCAGCATGACTTGTTGCTTCCTAGAAGCAGCGACCTGGTTCAGGAAAGACACGTGGCTACCACTTACTTGCCACTCGGGCCAGTCACTCACAGACACCAATATGGTGGACGGTGCAATGGCGTTTATTTCCTGTCATCATGGTCTTTTATGACTGTGGATCAATCCACCCACTAACATCATAGAACTATTATTGGACAACGGAACAGGGAGGGGAGGAGCCCTATCTTTCCTGTACAGCGCGATGGTCTTCCGCACGGCTTTCCCTACCTAACCACAGTTTCCTATGACAAATAGTATCAATTCAGAATGAACATTTTTACTTTTTGACAGTTGTTGCTTGTTCTGGAACAGATGTTCCTTGGACAAAATATTCAGGTCCTGTATAAATATAATCTTGTGTACCTAGAACCCTGCAGGCCTATTTGGAGCAATGGCACTTGTAAGAGGAGCCGGAATATTTTATATGTGCAAGTTTATTAAATGAGTACTACATGTGAAATTGATGCCGTCTGGTCACATAAAAGGAAATTTGGTTAACCACCAAACGAGAGAGGTCTCAGAGGGCTCACCACAAAGTTCAGATTTGGTACTTCTAGCACATTCCTGACTGGTCTAAATTTAGTGGAAGTAATTCTAATTGCATACAAAACTCAATCATATTGTGTGATGTAGCTTGTTTGTCTTATGTTTCACTTATTATGTTTAGGAAGTTTGTTTGGTTTTTTTTTTTTTGGTTTTTCTTAATCTGTCTTTACAAGTACCAAAACCATATTTGTTTTCAAAGACAGACTTAAAGTGTTTGCTTTTCCAGAATGTCCTTGGATTCTGGCAATCCCGGAGGTAAGCGGACAGAAAATCAGGCAGTTTGTTGTTTGCAGCCTTTCTGAATTTACTCAGTAATTCATCAAAAACAATGTTTTTGAAAAATGCTTCTGTTTGGCAAATGAGTGTTTTGTGACAAAAGCTCAGTTTAATCAGAAAAATCCTGTTTAGTTCCATTCATTATATGGTAGGAGAGAGACAAATCAGATGTATTTCAGTCTACTAATTACAGAGCATGACTGAATGATTTTGAATCATGCCTCTTTTATTGGTGTGATTGATACCAAAATGAGAGCTATGAAACCTGCAGGTTGCATTGCAACTATTTATATTGGCAGCTGTCAAACATGCATTTTCAAAATTGGCACTATGTACTTAACACTTCATGTGTGGAACATTGTCCTCTGAGCTAATGTTGCTTGAGTGTGTTTTGAAGGCATAATTTGCACTTCACTTAAATTTTGGATGATTCCTCGATGTGGTTAGGTTGGTTGATATCATGTGAAGTACATATGAAAAATAATACAGCTGTAAAGGGAATTTAAGCTCAGGTTGGGACAGTATTTAAATACCTTAACTTGGAAAGTCAGGTATGGGACTGCAGAGGGATAAAACTATATAAATATTTTCTTGAATTATTGACTACACATTGAGTACTTTATGTTCAGTCAGAAAAGAAAACATCTAAATAGTGCACTGAACCTAACAAATGGGACAGGTTGGAATATACACTTGTCCAGCTCATGCAAAAACACTTGATATAGCCTGAGGACAGCTTTGCACAATCACGGCTCTGAAACACTTTCAGGGGAGCAGTGCAGGAGAAACAAAAAGCAAAAATTCCCTAATGTTACTATATACTTAAAGAGTATCACTTAAAGAGTGAGAAAAGCAGTATAAAGGGGAATAGCTCTATGAAACTTGGTAAGTTACAACAAATCAAAGTATCTGACAAACACATCTTTTACTTCAATCTAAAGCCTACTTTTTGGTTTTATATACTAAGAAAAAGTAAAAAAGTTTTTCCTCTTAGTCTCTGTTGCTGATATCTTGGTGTTTCCAATAATAAGTTGAATTCGTGACAATTTTTTTTAGTCCTTGGCTTATTAGTGGATGAAACATGAATAAAAAGGGGAAAAAGGGAGAGAAATACAAGTTTGTCTTATTGTCTTTCTTTGCTTAGATCTGCAACCTAAATTTATTAAACACACGTTTATCTTATTGTCTTTCTTTGCTTAGCTCTGCAACTCTAATTTATTAGAGCTCTTGGCTGAAGCATAAAAAATAGAGGAACAGAAGATGTTTCTAACTAAACAGTCCTCATTCTCTCCACTGAACAATTTTGGCTGCCATCCATAATTTCTACTTTATGGTAAAGCAAACAGAGATTGCGGCAGAAGGTAATAAAAGGTATTTTTCTTTTACCTACCGTGATTTTATTCTTGGGCTTCTATTCATTTCTATTCTTCTAATTTTGCAACCAGAAAAGTCAAAAAGTAAGTTTTAGGACTTGACTATGCTAATAAAATACATTGTTTGGGATTATAGGGTTAGTCACCTAATATGCCTGTACCATTAGACTATTCTGAGCTGGGAGGAACCCAAGAGGATTATCAAGTCCAACTCTTGGCCCTGCACAGGACACCCCAATAATCCCACTATGTGCCTGAGAGCGTTGTCCAAACACTTGGTGAGCTCAGACCACTTCCCTGGGGAGCCTGTTCCAGTGCCCAGACACCTCTGGGTGAAGAATCCTTTCCTGAAACCCAGCCTAAACCTGCCCTGACTCAGCTTCTTGCTTATCCCTCACGTCCTGTCACTGGTCACCACAGAGTGACTGGACACCACAGAGACCAGTGCTTGCCTCTCCTCTTCTCCTCATGAGGAAGTTGCAGGCTGCAATGAGGTCTCCCCTCTGTCTCCTCTTCTGAAGACTACACAGAATAAGTTGCATTAGCCACTCCTCATATGGCTTCCCCTCCAGATCCTACACCAAACTCATTGTCATCCTTCTGATGGGTGCAGAAGGTGGTATGAACAATGAGAATGCAAGTATATATAATAAACATAGTGTTTCGCCTTGAAATTAAGAGGCTATTTACTATTTTTCATGAGGTCCTCCTTTGAGACATATGTAAACTTAATTTGTCTATGTTCTTTAGTAAGAGAAACTTGAATGCATAAAATAACTAAAAAGAAAAAAATATAGTATCGTGACTTACAAATCTCTTACAGTTATGCTAAAAAATGTGGTTCTCTGGCTGATCCGGGAATCCAAAAGCAAAAACTAATTTATTTTATATCCCATGAATGGGAAAGTTCATTACACTTCAGACTTCTTGGGAAACAGTTTAGTATTGATTGTGTTTAGGACCAGAGGGCTAAGAACCAGAAAGCTTGGCAACTGTTTTAAATTCTCACGCAAATTTGCCCTGTTACCCTAGAAAAAAAATTAATTTGCATTCTACAGCTCAAATCAAGTAATTATTTAATTATTTTCACTTACAGGAAAAGAAAAATAATTTAATTTCTTGATCTTTTGACTTTAAGTACATCTAGTTAACGTGGATGAAAATTGTTACTGCTGGCTCTGAAAATAAATTCTATTTATCGGAAGCTTAAATTTGGATAGACATATCAGTATAATGCCTCAGACTTCAAACTATGGAAAGCATGCCATTGCAAGGTAAGTGGTTTTTATTTGAGACTGAATACCCTGGATTTTAGAAAATCCTGATAATAATCAGTTTCCTAAGGCAGATTGTTAGTAAAGGTTTTCTGACATTTTCAGAAGTGACTAAAGCTGTCTTAACTAATTTTTTCTGAAACTAGATGCAACCTTTTTAAAATTTTGCAACCATATTGTGGGTTGGAACTAGATGGTCATTAAGATCCCTTCCAAGCCAAGCCATCCTATGATTTTAGTGGTCACAAAAGTTTTCTGGAGAAGGTTTTGTCTCAGCTGGGGCTTTGTGATTCTTGTTTGTTTGGTTGGTTTTTTTATTAGTTTGTTATTGACATCTGGGGACAGTAACACAAATGACTAATTCTTCTAGTGAAATAGTTTGTAATAAATGACAAGGATGTTCATGGGAGATCACAAGAGGTGATGTATTCATGCATTTTATTGATATATCTAGACTTCCATGAGCCCTAGCTTGTAGCACTGTGTAAGGTTTTGCAGAATATAGATAGTAAAAACTTTGGAGAAAGGTCTCTTGCCCTTCTCTGCTTACACTTTTTACTATTTTTTTCTAATTTTGTGGTAGGTATCATCTCTACAACTCAAAGAAGGTTTTCACTCTGTTCTGCTCTAAAATCTCCTGGAACAGTAAACAGTAAAATCTACTGATACTGCAACACAGAAAATTTGTTTTATTAAAGAGTTTTATTCAAAAATGTCAAAACAAGGAATAAGAACCAGATCTTACAAAGTGATAGAAACCTAACTTTTGTCTCAGAGTAACAGCCACTTATTACCCAGGAAATAGTAGTAACCTTAGCTACACAGGAAATTTCTTCATGTTTCTTAAGAAAAATATTGGTGAATGTACTCCAGATAAAACCTGAAATAACTAACCCATGAAACACACATCCAGGCATACTGTTGGGATTGCTGCATAGGATTGCTTATTATCCACGAGTGACCATCACAGTTCTTCACATATAAGTGTACATAGAATGTAGAGCAGTTTTGCAATATATAGCATATCTGCTTTTAAACAGCTGATAGGTGAACCATAAAAACATCTTTAGATGATTTCTTTCATCTTTAGTCACATTCTTCTGCAAAACAAACTGCTGTTTATTTGATAAGGATTTCAGGGAGTGGAGAGTGTTGAAAGGGCAAAGAAAGCTATGTGATTTTGGCATGAGTTTAAGTACGGAAGCAAGAAAACAGGTAACTCTGCTATCTATTAGTTAATAACAATAAATTTAAAAATATTTAAACAACAGATTACTTAGTCCCACAGAAGCTATTGCAAACTTTCTCCACTGATTTTAATGGAGCTGAGGTTTCGTCTGAAATGCTCAGCTTTAAAATCTTAAGGTATTCTTATGCTAACTCAGTCTTCAAAAGAAAATTGTGTCACTGTTTTGTTTTTTTTTTTTTGAACCTATGAGTCTCCTGGTACTCTTGTAACAAGTATTGCTAACCAATCAATGTAAAAGCTCTTCTAGTATTCATAATGCCTTTAAACCTGTGCATTATGGAGTACATTCGGAAATGACACCATGATAGTATGCACATGATATCAATAAGCACCAGCTAGCCCTCAAGACAGCTCCGAAGGCATAAACTATAAGGGTTCAAGATATCTCAATTTTCATCCAAACTCTCCAGCTGAGGAGTTTCTTCTATGAATTTGGAAGGATGTAATTGAGATTCAACATATTTGGAGCTGAGCAGTTTTAAACTCAGGTTATTCTTGTGTTCTGTCTTTAATAAAGCCTAGTTTGCCTTTGGATTTTATGTGGAATTAGAGTTTTGGGAGCTCCAGGAAAGCACTGTTTTCAATGAGATAATTGCTAACTGCTACTCCAGGCTATGTTTTCTTAATTTGCTTTTCTCTGACTATAAAGCATTTAATTTATTTCAGAAATCTTAGCTGGTTCTTCTGTTTTAATTCTCCAGACAATATGATCAGTACAATATTGTATGTAATATTCAGTAGCATTCGCAAGGTGACTACAAAAACATCTTAAAGTGTCCTCCAAAGTTTCTCTACATTTTGCTACATATCTCACTTTAAGATTTTTGCATATCTATTCCATTAATTTGAACACTGTGTTACTGTTTCAGACTGTTTGACTACAAAAGTAGTAAGTTTTCCATCATCTGAGATCTGATGATTTTCCATCATCATCCAAATTTCCATCTGAAATTGTATAATTCATGAAGGTATCCACCACAGCATATTCAGCTATAGCATTTCAATTTCTTTGCTTTAACCTCGGATCTTTAAGTCTTGTTGTAAATTTCATCAGTGTGGAACGGAAATGGCATAGCTTGAGATTACAGGTTGCTCTCCAATATTCCCTTTCTAGTTTTGTCCATTAATTTCACATTTTACCTAATAATTTCACATATTGTGGATTCTTCACAATATGAAGTAATGATGTAAGCTTCTATCAGTATGCTATGTCCTTTGAAACTGATCATTGTTTGCTACTCCTATTACTGAAATTCTCATTTGAATTGTCTTGAGCAAGAACTGTCTTGTAGAAGTTAAATTCCCCTCTTGCAGACTCATACGCCATCGCTTCAGATTTAACATTTATGATCAAAGCCAATCAAATTCAGAGATGTTCAGCTATATCTTTAAAGTTAATAGTTCTATATTAATTTTCTATCTTAGTACATTTTCCCAAGTTTTAAACAAATTAATCCTTTGGTGCTATTTTTAAGGGTTCAAATCAAGTATTATCATTTGATATGGTTTCAGCCTGAATAGCTGTCACTGTAGATTCAATTTCTATTCATTAAAAAGACGGGTAGAAGATCAGTAGCTGCCTCTCTATTCAGTTAATTGTTCTTAGCTGTACATACTTTGACAAATACCTCTATGTTATTCTGTCCTAGATAGTTTTTCAGGAAGCATGATGAGTTTTACTCTTGAAAATGTGCGCTGTAACACTGAAATTTGCTTACACATCAGGTTTAAACTGTGCTTGCTCAGTGCACCAGATCCAGTCCTAACCAAGTGGGTGTACTTCCATGAGTTTACTGTCTTGGTTTGAACAACAGGCATCTGCTAAGGAAGGCAGGTGCCTCCCTTGAAATGGAAAATGTAAACCCTCTCCCTCTGAATTATTATAATTTAGAAATTAAGGGGCTCTCAGGCAAAGATATAGGAGGAGGAATAATAAATTCAAATGCAGTAGTACAAAAAACCAACCCACTGACAGTCAGAATACAACCTGACACCCTGCTGGTCAGGGTGTTGGTAGCTGTCTGATTAAATGGTGTCTGCAGTTCTCCTGGAGGGACAGGTGTGGTTCTGTTGAAGCAGTTATCCTGTAGAAGGGTGCAGTTTCCTTCTGAAAGTCCAGTTGTGCTCCAGTCTTCTTCTGGGAATCCAGTGGAGAAAGGCTGACCATGGTGTTCCATGTCTCAGATTATATCCAAGTAGAAATGCTTGGCTCCTCCCCCTGGGTGGAGCATCTCACAATGGCATGATGTAATTTTATCAGTTATGCAGTGAGACTCAATGGCCCATTAACAGAGAATAGAATATATACTTTTGATTACATCTTGCATTGGAACCTAAGACATTTACAGTACAAAGTCCAGAAGTAATATCTATTCCATACTTGTGTATGACCTGATATTTTCAAGATCCATTTAATATTTTTTGAATAAAAAATAATTTAGTCTATTCTATCATGTTTTACATTATAGATGCCTCATGTCAGAAGGTAATTCTTGCTTGAAGTGCAAATACTTGAATATTACTTGCATGATTCTAGTGGGGATTTTCGGGATCTACTGAAATGAAACTTCCAGTAACATTATTTTGTGAAACTATAATTATTACAATTTTAAATGGTAAAATTTTAATTTTGTAATTTTGTACTACTGAGTTCGACAACATAGCTTTATTAATTGAAATTAAGAGAATGCTCAGTAATGAAGTATAAAATATCTGTCAGTCAGATTGCAATTCGAAGCTTCACTTTCTGTATTTCGTTCCAAGTGTAAGTCAGTTTCCTTGCTATGTTTTGCTCTTTTTGCATTAAATCTATTTTATCAAAATGCTGTCAATTCTCCAGCTAAGACAAATTAATTCTGAGCTGGAAGTAGAATCAAAATTCAGATTGGAAACTAATGAACTTGCATATATTCACATTGCATATGCCAATCAGAAACAAAACCTATTCTTTTGCGTTATATACATTTATGAAGAGATGTTTTAAACACTGGAGAAAAATTTTGAACTTCTGTGACCTGCTTTTCCTATTATATATTTGATATTTAACTATAGAAATTCTGCTTGGGAAATGATATTGTACTTCTGCAGGTTAAAAATATATGACAGAATCAAAAAATTGCACACCAAAGCAGCTATATCCGGTTTTAGTTTATGTTACAAGATTATTTTGTGGAAAACTTCAAGTACTATGAGAAGAATGTACTTCAGTGCTTTAAAAATGGTGTGTGTGGCAAGCTGTATTTCAAAGTAGTGAACATTAACAGAAAAGAATTCCTTTTAGACACACTCAGTGAAGAACAGTGATGGAGAATATGGCTGAGAAGTCACAGGAGGTAGTTGCAGTGGATTTGGGAATTTATTCCAATTTCTGTAAGTTATAATGGTTTTTTCCCATTCCTCCCCCATGCTGAATGGTTTGTTCCACCTTTCTAGAAAGTTCTGTACACCTTCCCACACAGCTGTCATTTTTCTCAGACCATGCCCCTTTCACTGTCACATCACCCATAACTCAGCCCATATTTCCAGAGAATTCCCTATCCATCACCCAGACCACTCTCTTATCCATGCCCCCCCTCTCTGGAAATACCCTAATCCCTTTGGTCCTTTCCCATGTCTGTCCTCTCAACCCACCTCCTTACCTGGATCTGACTGGTTATTCTGAGAACCACTCCTTCCCTTTTTAAGTAAGTGCAAGCTCTGTATTCAATGCTCCTGAGCACAGTGCCCTTCAGGGCTCTTACGTTGTTAATAAAGCTGTTTTCCCTGGAACTGCTTGCTCAGGGATTCTCCTTCTCCCTTTGCTCTGAGGACTGTTCTTCTGAGAGCACCCTCGAGTCCTGCTCGCTCCTTCCAACCCCACCGAGCTGAGGAGCTTTGCCTCTGCTCGGGAGGAAGTTCCCAGGAGGTCGAGGTCGGCTGGGATTACCCACGAGGCTAACCGAGACTGGAGAACAGAGGCAGGAGGTAAATCCAGCTCAGCCCATGGCCTAAATGCAGCTCAGGTGGTCATTGATCAGTATGGGAGAAAGTAGGACAAATGCTCAAAACTTCATTCCTCACACCCAGAGGAGCTTAAAATAGAGCTTCATTCCTCACACTAGAGGAGCTTTTTCCACAGCTTAAAATATTACTTCCCCTATACATAAATCAATTTAAATTTTCTAACAAAGGGCAAAACAGGAGTGCCACATATTAAAGTAGCCCAAATCACACACACACACACACACATACACACACACACCCCCACCCCCATACCCACACACACATACACAGAAATCTGATTCAGTAAAGTATTTCTGTGGCTGGAGCTGGTGGGATTGCTCCTTTGTTTTTTGAAAAAAATTTTTGCTACACTTCTCTCAGAGTGCTGTGTAGACAAAAACTTAGAAATTATTTCATTACCAAAGACACCTGAGCTTATGTTTTTTAAAACTTCTCTATTTTAACTGTCTTCTGAATTTATGAGATACCAAATGTGGTTAGGAAAGTAATTTGAAGTAATGCTGTAGCCCTAATGCAAAGGAAGTAGTAAAACTTGAAATAATATCAGAGGCAGTAGATCAGTCTGACATTCTACAACGAGCTAAAAAGTTATGAAGCGTATGTGAATCACTAAAGTTAATTTCTTACTTACATTGAAATATTTGTATTTGGATACTTAGAGTAGTGATATACCTTTAGCTGATATTTAACTGCTCCTTTTTAGTTCCATCTAGCCCCTCACAGGTTAATTTAAGGCATATACCTTCAAAGATATTTCTACAATGTAAATTGATTGCATAAGTAGAAGGGTGCTCAATGCCATAATAATAGCTTTTGGATTGCTCTAGTTGAATATTACTGTTTTCACTATTATACCAGAAGATTAGTACTGTATAATCCTATCTGAGCAACATGAGGAAAACCTGTAGGCCACAGTAACGTTCTGAGATACTAAAGTAGTATCTTTAAAGAAATGTTTTATCAGAAAAGGCAAAGCATTCTTCCTGTTTTTAAGGGCAATAAATCCTCATTAGCTCAGTCTGTAACCTGATAAAAAAATCTGGATGTGTTGTATTAGTCACCATTTTCCAGCAGACTTATTTTCATTTTAGATTGTGTACCTCATAAATTTTACAGTGAGCCTGAACAAATTCCCACAATTAATATAAACAGTTAATAATGGTACTAAAGTTTCAGCAATACCCAGAATTATAGACATGTACTTGAACTTCTTCATCTTTTATTTGCAGTGAAAAAAAAAAAAAAAGCTGGCCTTGTTCAGACTGTATCTTAATCTTGCCTGAAATTAATGAATCTAGATTTGGTCAGGTTCTGCTCCATACCTTAAATAAGAATGGAATTAATAAAACATCTGTAGAAGTTGGCATTTGAGACCTAATCTTATTCTTTAAGAAGATTTTCATAGCAGTACAAAATCTTTATGTGAATACTCAGTTTTATATAATTTTTTTTTTCTATGATAAGGAAAGTGTTAACACAAACAAAAGTAAAGTTCAGGGGGAATAGATACATGCCATTCAGTTATTTTTGCTAGTGTTTTTTATAGCAAGAAGTTGACTCTTTCTATTCTGGGAAATCTCACATATAATGTTTGTTAGCCAAATAACTCCTCTATGGCTTCTAGTAGCAATGATATTTAGGAACATGAAAACTTTGTTCAAAGATGAGCTATAGCTGGGACCTGCTTCTAATCAGCTGTTGTGCTCATTAGGAGTGCTACCAGAAATTTAGTAGAAGGAGACTGTAACAGTTCCCACCAATTCTTTTGCCTTTATTCTCATAGGTGATATTACATCAGTATTAATATTTCTAAAAGTACTTCATATCTGAAGGCAGTTGCTTAATTTGCTCCTCTTGTCTTTAAATTCATATTTTTCAATATTTCTGTGCACACACTTTGAAATGACACAGTAACATGGTTAGCAAATAGATGTTGCATTCTACACTGCTATTTAAGAGACAGGTAAAATTCTGCCTGACCCCACCCTGCTTCGTCTTATTACCGCTGTCGTCTCTAGCAGTAATTTAGACTAGAACCATATAAAATATCCTCACTAAATCTCAAATGTTGTACAAGAATGTGAGAATTACTGATATTTTGAAAAAAACCTCAGTCTATATTCATAACAGTTCACAGGTACTGAAGGAGGTTATGCAGGTGCCAGATTTTGCTCGTGCTGTTTAACTTGCAGACCTGCCTTTCAGCATGTCTCAATACTGTTACTTCCCTATGTGCCATCAGGGGACAGAAATGGTAAATATCTGCATAATTACAGCATTGCCTTCCTTTATATAGTGACCTGTGGTGTGGGGAAAAAAACTGCGCTTCTTTCTATTATTTTGGGAATAAGTTTTTGACCTATACCCATAATATTGACTGGAAGTGGAGTAGTGAACTTATAAATGAGCTGTTGCCTGAACATGTCTACCACATCTGAGATGCAGCAAAATGCTCTTCAAGTCTTACTATACAAGATGATTTTCATAAGAACTTTGTAAAATAAAGCCTTATAGTAATTTGTAGATTGTAGATAATATCCCTTTAGCTGGAGGAAGTTATTACAGTTTCTTCCATAGGAAAAAACATCTGTTTAATGTAAAAAAAATTGTCTGCCCAATCTTCTAGTACTGGCAGAACCTCAAAGTTCAACAAACACAAGGAAACAAACCAAAAACATATAATGAAAATAGGAAGTCATTTGCAGTAAGGAAAGGAATAGGTTTCTGTGATGTAGTAGGAGACGCTGACATATCAGTTCCCTCAGAACTCAGTACCACTGTTCCATTGTCACTAGAGGACATGAAATAGAAGTGTGGACTCATGAATACACAGTGAGGTTTTTTCTCAGATGAGGGAGGAAGCCTTTATTTCAGGGTTTTGTAATGCTTTTTATAAGGTGTTCCAATACAGGCCAAAATGATTGGCCAAAGGAACTACTTCTCTGGTCCCATTGATGGAACAAGAGAAAAACACATTCAAAACATCAGTATGACATTGTTTTGAGAACCAAAACCTATTTACAAAAAACAGTCCTTGAAAGAGAATGTTCCCAAAAGATTTTCCCTTGGGAACAGATCAGCCTCTGTTGGGCTGAAAAACTCTATCAGGCTCAGGAAATCATGTCCACATCCCATGTCACCAACAAAGATGTCACATTGCCAGTACTGACTGGTGAGGAATGCCCTCATTACTGATCTCTGCTTGGACATTAAGTCCAAACTGGAGTGTGGCCATCCAGCCAGTTCCTAATTCACCACATGGTGCACCCATCAGATAGATCCATGTCTCTCCAGTTCAGAGACAAGGCTGCTCCTTGGATGAAATTGCACACAGGAAAAATGAAGCCTAGTAAAAGGCACTGTGCACAAAGTCATTCTGATGAATTATTCATAGAACTGATGATTCAATTAGAACATTTTTCTTCCTCAGGTGTGAAATTCCATGCAAGTTGAAAGGGAGCCTTAAAAATAATAACGGGTGCAATTATATTTAGAATATGTCAGATAACCATGTCATTTTTCAATAACAATTTAATTAGATAGTAATACTTTTCATATGCACACTCTAATTGCTTTCCTCTGAGGATCTCAGATTGATACAAAGAACACCTAATTAGGCCTCTAAACAACCATTTGAGGAAAGCATTGTCTCTCTCTACTCTCTGTAAACTGAGGTACCAAGTGCTGAAATTACATTTCTGCTAACACATATTGAGTTAGAGAAAAAAATCGAAGTATGGATTTTTTTTCTTTATGTTACAACAGAAGGTGTTTTCATTTATAGCATTTATTTAAAAACAGGAAATCATGAATGCTTATGTATTCAGTCCCTATCACAAAATAGAAAATGCACTGCTTCTGTTAAAAAAATCAAAAAGACTATATTGAACCATGTCTAAGAAAAGATGACTTTTAGGCTTCAAGCGAACTTCCTAAGCTGACAACCCTGAAAAAAATAATCACAGATCGCAAGTTTATTCTTAGCAGTAGTCCCTAAGTACTTTCTCTCATCAATAAAATGCATTCACCTAGTAATTTGTGATGACCATTTTATTATTTGCATATAAAGAAACAGCCATTACTTATGTGATCTTCTTCCTGTTGGCGTGGCATATATTCAAATACTGATGACCTTGAAAATGCAGCTTACTAATTTTAATATGATGAAAATGAAATCAAAATTCAGCAGTTTCTGTTATAGAATTGAAGATCAAGTGCATGATGGTCATATATCCTTTAATTATAAAAATATATATTTTAAGCTAATTATATAATGTATATTGTATTTGCTTAATATTACTAATTACACTCAAACAGTCATTTTTTAATTACAGTTTCTCAAATATGTAGTAAATTGCCTATTTATACATTAGTAACGTAATCATCCTGTGATACTAAAAACTGAGAGCTGGGTCCACAATCAGTGTTTTGTAGGATGACTAATTGAGATGGCTAATTTCCTAATTAACAGGGAGATTCTTGGCCTATGTCTCTGCCTGACATATTATTCTAACCTGATTTTTTGTTAGTTTTTTATAAAGATCAGCAATCCTCAAAGGACTTTCATTTAGCTGCTTTATGTTTGTATTCTGTTATTCTTCTTTACCTGCACTTGACCCCTGGGACTGTTATGGTATATATATCTCAAATATAAGTCTTGATGAAAGAATCACTGGGTATACAAAAGAATTCTGTTTTTTATGACAGATCTTTACCAATTACTGGAACCTGCTGAATGTCTTTATAAAGAGAATAAAATCACACATACAATTCTCAGTTCTTCATTCCAAGCAAATGTAGCAGCATAACAAAAAAATTTATGAATAGACTTCTTTTAGCAGAACATCTGGACAAGTGCTAAACTTTTTGGTGTGTCATGAATATGAAAAATTGTAGGTTCTCCTGCCTGAGATTTCACATTATGTTCAATGCTTTTGTGTTTATTATCTGTATTATAAGACATGCTTGTTTGGAAATGGCAGGAATGCTGGATACTTCAAAGTATCTTCAGTGCTATTTTCTACTCTCTCAATAATTTCCCCTCTCACTTAAAATGGCAATTGAAAATACAAGTTGGACTTAAATTAAATAACTGATAAAATTTAGGCAGCTCTAGTGTTTTTCCAGGAAACAACAATTATTAGCATGCTCCACAAACACAGATGGCTGAGAGTGATCTTTTAAGGATATTTTATATCTATGGATAACAATTTTTTCGTCATAGTTGATAATTGGCAATTTTGTTTTCTTCATAGAAAATAAATCCAAGTGTGTCTTCAGCTTTAAGAGTTTCGATTAACTACAATTAATTTTCCATTTAAATGTCCAGGAAAACGGAAATAGTCTAGAATACTATAAACCCATTCAACAGCTTAATTATGTAGTTTTGTTTCTAGTTAGCTTTGCTATTTTTATTTATTGTGGGGAAATACTTAATATTTTTCATTCTAAACCAGCAAAAAGTATAGCAAAAAAACAGTGAAAGAACTGAAATGTTACAGTCAAGAAGGATTTGGATTTTCAAACTGAATGAATTCTATATTTTTGTTAAGTATATTTTAAAAGAAGACCTGAAGCAGAATAGAATTTGATGTGGTTGCAGAAGCCACTTTCCTTATCACTAATCTCTGTGGAATCACAAAGTGGCACACTTGGTTTGCTTGAACTAGAGACAAAGGATATGGGCTGGATGAATTCACACAAACCATGACTGTGTTGTCTCATCAAAGTCCTCTGGAAAAGACTTATGGGCACTTGTTCTAGACAAGAAACTGGAAAGTCAAATAAGTAAAACCTAGGTAAAAGCTGATGTTATTTATGCTTTATGCGATTAAAAAATACATAATATACAAGTTTAGAAGGAAGTACTTAAAAAAGGAAGTAAGTGGCAAACAGAAAACCTTGGTGATGAATCGCCTACTGAATGTCATTAAAATCAAACTAAGACCCTGATAAAGGGCACCAAGAATAACAGAAATGCAATTAATTTAAGCTTTATTCTCCCATAATTACACCTTTAAGATGAAAGGTATTTATGAGCATGTCAAGATATTTGAAGAATGCAGGTTTCTGCCACTGGGGCAGAGGCCTCCCATGCCTCTGCATGGGAGGTCAGACTGGACATCTTACATGTTAACAAAATAGAGTTGCCTGGAAATGAATAAAAAAGGATGAAATCCATAGCATTAAGTCACTTTAAAAGGCTTGCAGCAAAAATAATTTTTTTCCTACAGTGATGAATTTAATTTGCATCATTGAATTTGCAACAAAGATTGAAAGGTAAAAATGCAGGCAAAAGGAAGGATGGATTCAGAATTCAACTCATTCTCAGTTCTAATGCTCACACCGTCATACTGCGTTTGAAACTTTAAAAAGGAAACCCATTGAGCTGTCTTAAGTAGGTTTTGCTCAATGAAGGACTAGATTCTGTTAATGAGCAGGAATTACTAAGAGGCATTCCAGACTTGGGTTTGAAGCTGGGGAATGGATGAACTATAGAAGAGTCAATCTTATCCTTCCCTTAGTTTTTAGAATTCACAACACTATGTATTTGAAATGAATACACAATAAATTGATGCCTGAATGTTATAAAAATGTTCCCCTCAACTTAAAATTTCACGGTTCACTTCTAAATAAGCAGCAGAAAAAGAAAAACCCTAAAATAAATAGCTTGTATTTTATTTATCACATTTTAAAAGATCAGTGTTTTCTTCCAAAATTTTATTATTCTATCAGTAAAACAGCAATATGGTGGAAGAAAGAGGTTTAAACTAGAAGTTCCTATAAAATATTAGTGGTTTTGTAGGCTTAATTGCTTTTCACTGATACAAGTGAAATAACTCTGTGCACCAAAGTGAACCATGCAGGCAGTCAACAAAGGGCAAGAATGTCCAGCCAGCACAGGGGTACACATTTCCTTAAGAGCAAGTCTTCCCTCCCCTGACTTCTCCAGTCCTTATTCCAAAGGGAACATTTATGAAATACTTCCAGAAAACAAACCTGAGAAATTAAAAGCTTTTCAAGCTAGAAATCTTGAATTCCACAGAATTAACATCTGTTGTTATATTCCAGTACAATTCTTTTTCTGATTCATCTCTGTTATACAAAATGAGAGTTTTCCTCTCTTTTTCACATGAGTTAATGACGTATCTCCTTGATAATGTGCTCCTCTTTTCTAGTGTGGCCTTTCAATCCTTCCTTTCTCATTATCCAACACAGGCATCTAACAATATCTATCAATATTTAACAATAACCTAGGAATGGTAGCATATGATCCTGTATGCAGTCTGGATATTTCCCATTTAGCCAAAATTAATGTGATTATGGGCATTTGTTTTCTTCTATTGCATTTCTAAAATCTATTTTCAGATTTACCAAGTCCATCTAGAAATATTCTCAAAGTCGTTCACTTTTGGACATGAACAGTGATGGACTTACTTTTGAGTACTTAGTTTCAGCCTAGAATTTTTTTTTATTATTTCTTTATTTGCAACACAGCTTGCTAGTCTCACAAAATATATAGCTGAAAAGGAAGGAGACTGAGTTGCAATTGAAAAATGGGGAGCAGACAATGTAGAATAAATTTCCTAATTTCACAGGCATTTTCATATAACTGCATGCCTCTGAGATCCAGTTGTGTCATGAATTTGGAGTTTTTCTGGTGGTTTGGGGTTTTGGGGTTGGGTTTGTTTGTTTGTTTGCTTTCTCTAGATAGGGAGTGGTTATTACTATTCATGATACATATTACATACATCCATCATCAACTTCTGCATAGTGTCTGTCTGGAATTCAGGCTCATTCAAATCAGATAGCTGAGAACTTTGTATGACTGTAATACACAATCTTGTCCAGCAGAGACTGACAATACTTTTTCTAGCAAACAATTACATTGTTTGGTTTTGGTTTTTTATAGGACAACTTGAGTATTCCTTAATATCCTATAATGAGAGTTCTTCTGTAGATGTCAGGTTGTGTGGAATCAGGAGAAAGACAGAATATGACTGAAAAAAACATAGAAATAATAGAGTAAAGAAAATGGGAAGTAGAAATAAGGGTAATTAAAAGATGATTAGTCTCTTCTGTCTGGAGTGAGAAATCATCATTATTATGCCATTGATGTTTGCATGAAGCCAGCTACAATTTCTAGACAAATCTTTCATAGTTTAAAACAATATTTTATATTGAATTGCTTTTGCTTGTTAAAATAACACACAATGTGGAAATACATCAGGCAGAGAAAACAGATGGCTAAGTAAATTAATCTATAAGCAGCAACAGAGCATAAGGTTAGTTGCTGACATTGACTGAATCTCGTGGAAGGTGGTAGAAAGATGACAGTATTAATTAGTTGCAAATATGAAGGTGAAAAAGGTTGTGAAAAGCTTGTGAAAAGGGAAGAGATGGGTTAGGAACCTGTTATTTAAAGGGAGGTTGACATTTCACATTTGAGATTTATAACTACTTTAAATTCTCTACAATTTTGTAGCATTTTGATTGAAAACTCTAGTTAAAAACATTATGAAAATAGGAGCACATTTCCAGTGTTAATCTACATTCTTGACTTCAGTTTCAAATGCAGGCATTTGAGACTGCTCTGATTTTTATCACCAGTTATAATCATCACACACTAAAATGCATCATATAGAAAATAGAAAATAGGTCAGATGATACTACAAGGTGCTTTAATTACTCTGAAACAGATATTTTCCTGTTCTTCTGTATTATTAGATATTTCTTCTTTTACAGTGTTTCCAATTGCAATATATTTTTGGGTAAAATAGTAGTATAAATTTGGAATTGAGAATGCTCCAAAAGCTGCACTATTACATTTGTGGTCAACTGTATGTTGTGTTTCAAGGTAGACTGCATTTTTAGACACTTTGCTCTGGAAGTCAGAACATTCTTAATCTTTAAATTCTGACATCATTACATTATAAAAATGACATTAGATATTTCTCATACATTTTTAACAAGATAATCCAAGTTCACTGACTTTTCTGGAGCTGTATAAATTCATATAAGCTGAATACTAGGCAAAGACTTTTCTTAATTTCTGAACCTGATTTTGAATAAATGCTGAGCACTCCAACAGGTCCCAAGTATTGCATTCACTTGAAATAATGCATTTTAAGGTCTTCTGATGAAGGAAGAAAGAACCAGTGTCAAAAAACCCCCACTGCACTGAACACAAGAAAATATTTCAATGTATGACTTAAAAAAACATTTCAAAATTTTGCTGGTCTTTAATTCCGTGAAAATTCATAAATAGATACTAGAAGTACATGACACAACAATACCTAAATGACAATTTTAAAAGGCAGATATTCCCTAGTTTATTTTCTAATGATACTTGACACAACTTTTCTCCATTAATAGCCTAGTTGTGACAATTTTACATTATTTCAACTGAATAGATATAAAAGCAAAAAGAAGCAAGAATCTTACTACATCGTAACAGATTTGACAGAATTTTTTGATTTCAGAAACAGTTTTGTGTCCTGAGTGGGAAACAGGGTCCCTTGAGTGCTCTCTTCTGCTTTAATCATATCTCACTGTCTTTTTATCCAATATAGTTTATGGGTTGAGTGTATATAATTTCACATTTCTCATTAGCTCATTTCTGCTTCCATACCAAGATTTTCAAGTAAAAAGATTTTTTTTCTTAAAAGAACAGAAGCAAAAATATAATTTCTTCTGAGATTTGAAGAAATCAAGATTGATTATGAGAAAGCAAATGCTTGGATTTTTTTTCTGTTAGTAACCTCTTCTATTTACAAATGGTTATGTTATAAAAAAGGAAAGTAAAAATATGTTTATGCATGATAGAGATTTTAATGTAAAAATAATGTTTGAAAATACAAAAGCATTTGACACTAGCTCATCAGTCATTTAAAATTTCCTGTTTATATATTCATTTTTCTTAGCCTGCACTTGACTTTAATTCTGTGCCCTTAGATCCAACTTTAAAGCTTCAGCAGAATTTGGCATGATCCATGGATCATACAGAAGAGAGAAATCAATTTGCAGCAGAAGCTAAAGAGTGAATATTTAGGAGATGGGAAGGGAGGGAGCTGATGTCCTCCAGGATGTGTTCTACCAAGAAATGGTGGAATGTTGGATGGAATGGAATGGAATGGAATGGAATGGAATGGAATGGAATGGAATGGAATGGAATGGAATGGAATGGAACGGAATGTTTGATGCTGAAACTCAGGCCCTGAAATGGTGTGTGATAGTAAAGAAAAATCATGTATAAAAGGAGGGACTGGAGGCATGGTTTGGATGCTGATAATCATCCTATAGAATGAATAATATATCACAGCTCTGAAAAAAAACTTTTCCAGTGCTAAGATATTTTTCATCAAATACTGATTATTAAACCTAATAAAAGTGGATTTAGTTGCAATAAATATCTGAAAGCTTATGCTTATCTTTACATGTTTTCATATTTTTTTTGGTTAGAAAAAATACTGAGTATGATATATTACAGTGCACTTCAAACCTAAAGGTGTAATACATTTAAAGTATCCCCAGAAGAGAGTGTTTGTCTCCTGAAAGGTTTACAAAATAGTGAACATAAAATATATAGCTTGCTTCTAGACTCAAGTATCTTAAGAATCCTGAGCTGCTATGTTGAAACAAAGCCAGACCATTCTGCCTTTTTCATAGCTGTTAAATTTCACGTAGCATAAAGGAGAAGAAAACAAACATCCATGAGTCTCAAAAAGACAGCAGGAAAAAGATAATGTACTGTTCTGTCCTGAGCCATGGCTGAGTTGCACATGGCTACGAGTACAGGCACAGAGTGCCATGTCTGAATGCCTAAACCAAAAGCTACCTCTAAGTTCCTGGAAAGAAATCATGCGCACTTTCAGTGCAAAGTATTTGGAGATGTTTCATAGCTGTTAATCCTATTAAAACATTACCTCTGGATCCATGAGAAAGAGTAAGGAATTGTTGGTGTCCAACACATGCTGGTCCCCATTACTTTGTGCTTCCATAGCTGTCATCTACCTGAGGTACTGATTTATTGTGCCTTATACATGACCACACACAAATTAGAATGAGTGGAACAGTCTTTCAAAACTAATGTTAGTTTGTATCTGGAAATGTGTTTCAAGGTTTATGCTATTATTTCATTAATGTTTTACAAATGCATTATCAAATTACGGGGGTTTTTTACATATATCTCATTGAGATTTAAGACTAAAAGTTCTTCTCCCCACTTCCCAAATCACATGTTTGATTTGGAAGGAATTAGACATTTTTTACATTTTTACTAAAAATCTTTTATAGATTCATTCCTTTAAATGGTTTTAGTTAGCAATGTTTACCTTATAAAAGTAATGCTTTGTATCCTCTGAAGACCAATTTACCAAAAAATATTAATGCTCTCCAAGCTTAATGTGCATACAGTTCTCTGTGAATTAAGGTACTATGTGGTATAAAGAAGTATGTCTTAATAAGAGCAGTGCCTTTTATTACTAAAAAATTGTTTATAACCTTGAATTTTAAGTATATATGACTTTACAAACAAAATCCCTACAGATAGAAACTATGACCTTTGTTTTTTCTTTTCACCTTGCTTCAAAATACTCTTTAAGTTTTAGAAATGCTTTCAGGTTTTTGTTCAACAAGAGGGCACAGCCACACAGATACATACATGTGCAGACACCCACACACCTACAATCATTTTGATTTTTCATGGGTTGTCCTCAAGAATTCGACTTACTGAAGCCCTTAAGGTTTATCTCAAAATTGCATTGAACACATTCCAAGGATCAAAAGATCTGAAACTGAAATATTGTTGCTCTCAATTTACACTCTTTATGAAAGAGGAAAAGTATTCTCATACAATGAAAAGAGTGTCTGTTTCAAGGTTATGTGGTCATCTGTAGCCTACCGGATCTTTATCAGCAGCTGGTGCTTAAACAAAGCAATAAACACGCTTTGGTTTTTTTTTTACCCCTTGGAAAATGTGTGAAAATAATTTCTTTTTCCTCATTTCATTTGGCATAAGCAGGCTTACCAGTTTTATATCTAGAAAGTTATTTATATTTATATGTGAAAGAATGTGAGGAATCTAGTTCCTTAGTGTAACAATCTGTCAGCTTTGAATACTGTGTCATTTTAGAACACTATCTGAGCTACTAGTTGCAGTCTAAGCACGATTTACACTTTTTGTCAACATTTTGCTTCATTCTTTTAAATAATTTATAAATGCTTGGTCCATTTTACTAGGTTCCTCAATAATTATTCCTTCTTCTGTTCTTCTATATGAGGAAACACCTGAACAGTTCTGTACTACACAAGTTCTGCTCTCCATTTATCATATCATCAGACACTCTTGGCTGATTTGGAAGCTGTTTATACATGTGTTCCCAGTTACATTCCATTACCTAATATACACTGATAATAGAATGACCCTCTCCAAAATTACCAGTGTCACCTTGATTTCCACAGGTGTTATTTAACAGTGATTGTACTTTCCCAGTTTTATTGTAGAACAAATTGCTCATGATCTCTGATGACATGCAGCTGGTAATGCAGGTGCATGTATAACACAGCCTGAGGAAATAGATTGAATATTTGAAGCAATAAATCTCATTTTGATTTCTATAAGATGGATGTCAACTCTATTTCCTCTCCTTCTTCTTTTCATGCGTCAAATAGAATTTATAAATGCGGTTATTTCAAAGACACTTTAAATAAGGCAAGGAAATGGATTTAAAAAAAGGAAATGACAGGTGACAACAGCATCAGAATTAAAAAATACTTCAAATATACTGTTATTTTGACTAATACTGAGAAAGCTGGAGTATTCTAGACTTGCTTTATCTTTTGAGCTAATCTCAGATGAGTCTATTTGATTTTCAAACAATCTTTTATCTAAGCTAGTAATGATTGTTTACTAACATTTGAACAACTGATTTTCCTCTGCACATGTGGTGGTGTTGGTATGGCCATGCCAAGGGATACTGAAGGAAGAGCCAATACCAGAAATCAGGAATATGTCGTGAAAAAAACAAGTGACATTGACAAGCAGCTGCAAGATGGCCCCGCTTTCAGTGTTCAGGAGAGCTCTGTGGTCAGTAAACCAGTTCACTTGCATTGGCCATTAGCAGAAAAGCAAATACCAAGTAAACATGTTCTGAGAGAGAAAATGCCAATTGGCCTGCTGGCTTGAACTACCCTCTTGGTTTCTTGGTGTAGCGCCACACTGGCACATTGCAAATGCCCTTGACTGCAGGCAGTTTGTTGCACAAAGAGGCTGACAAGACAGTGCAGATGAGGCTATGCATGGAGCTTGTTATAAATGTCTCTTTCATTCTTAATGCTAAGAAATCAAACAACATTGAATGGTTTGGAATTGTTTTGTACCGGGCTTTCAAGATAAATTTTTGTTCATAATCACTTTTCTAGTTAAAATTACACTAGTTCAGTCCTGAGAACAAGGGATGGGTAGGGGATAGTGTCGTGTAGTCTTTCCTGTTTCCATCACAAAGCATTGTGGAAGGTCTCAGCTGATATCAGAAAAACACCTTCCTTTGACACTCCTCTCAGGAATCAGTTGCTTTGCTGGTTTTTCATTCATTTTAAGAAAAATCTAATTTCATGTACCTCATTAACTTAATATTCAGCAAAGGCTGACTGTATTAGTGAAACTTTGAACACTTATCATCTTTTTTTAAAGAAATTATTTTGTTTGCTTTTTTTTGAAGAGGATACATAAAAACTAAGGTCAAAAACCTTATTGTGATGTGCAGATATTCTTTTTCGAAGTATCATATTTTATTTATCTTGGCTTTTGAAATAACAATACTACTACTACTACTGCTACTACTACTGATATTAATATTAGTAGTATTACTTACACAAGCTTTTAAAGTTAGTTGGGATGCAGCATTTTTCAGGGGAGTCCTGCCAATATAATTGAAAGAACAGATTAAAAGAATTGATTTCTATAGTAGGACTAATCTCAAATGACATTAACTTTCTCCAGTTAAGGACTGTGAGGAGTTTTTTACTCTCAATTTCAATTATGTAAGTTCCAGATACATTCAGCAGAATTCTAGACAACATAATTCTAATAACTTAGGAGATCACTCTTCTCAATGAACAAATGCATCCAATTTAAAACGAGACGTACTGCTGATTCAAAGTTAGTTTCTATAATGACTAGTTTTTGGCAGTAGAAACCTTTGGAGCACCCAAAAATTAAAAAAAAACAGGGGGAAGATCACCTTTTAATACAAATGCTCTTCTGTTTCAAATATTACCTTTGTGTATTGTTCTTATTAGACCTGATTTTTCTGATAAGACAACTCCCTGGAATGAACACTGGTGAGGTTAATAGAATTGTCTTGAGTTAAATATTTGTCTCAGTATGCAAAAATCCACAGACAAAAATTCATCATATGACACAATCAAATACAAGACAGTATGTCTGATGACTCACACAGTTCAAGAACTCATGCTGAAATATATAAGGGGTTATATAAATAATCTAGCTGGAGCACTTCAGACCTTAGGAAGTGTATCAGGAGGTGCCTTGCCAGTACACCATCTTTAGGATAAATAAGAGAGGTTCCTTGATCTTATATCTTATGTTTACTTCACATCGTTATCTTCTCATAATTTACAAAACGTTGATTTAGTCTCATTATTTTGCTGTTAGATAGTTGATAAACAGAGAGGTGAAGATGAACTAAAGGTTTAAGAATCAGTCTGTGGAAGATTTAAATGGCAACTATTCATCCAAATATCTTTGAGGATCTGGGCATCACCATTTAATCAGTTGTAATTCTCTTCTTTAACATTAGTTTAATGTTATCTCAGTGCTGTTCACTGATGATGGTCCTGAAAAGTTGTCCCTTAAATAGTAACAAAGAGGTACCTCATCTTCATAACCTGTTATTGGATGTACACCTTTTTGTGTACAAAAGTACAAATGTTGTGACTGCTTTGCCACTTGAGTAATTGCTGTTCGATTCTGAAGTGATTCTGCTTGGATGAGGCTTGTCTGCTAAATAGGAACCTCTGAAAGGAGGGTGCAAACCTCTTCAAGTCCCAGAGGACTATGAAGCTGTAAACAGAAACACTTCTACCGTCAGTTACAATATTGGAGTTAAAGTAAGTATGAAAAATATGGTGCCATCCTAAGATAATGCAGTACGTTTCAAATATGGCACAGCTTGATACAAAATGAGGTCCAGAGAAGTGCAAGACTTGCTGAAAAAGCTGCCAAGAGAAAATCATGCAACGGCAAGTGGGAAAAGTACTATCAAGGCAAGTAAGAAAAGTACTGCAATGCATTAAAATATAAAGTGGTTGCTTCCTCACGTGTGGCTTTGTTGTTGTAGCACTGCCACCAGTAGAAAAGAAGCAAGAGAAGATTCATGGTCTTAGTTTTCATATCTTTGTGTAACTGGTAAAAGAAAGATTGTGTGTACTAAATAAAATAGTTCAAACTACAGACAGCAGAATTTCAGAAGCATTTCAAGCTGGAATCACAGCAGCTGAAGTGGTAAGAGAGTGTGAGATCATAATAATTACAAGGTTTTCTTTCTTATTAATATTATTAATTATCAGACCTTTTTTTAGAGAATTTAATAGATGCAGAAAATTAGATTAGAAAGTACTAGCTTTTTAATGTAAATTATGTAATGATCAGAAGTTTGGATTGAGCAAAGAATATTCTGCCAAATGACAAGTAGCTTAAAATATCTACTGAATCATCTTTCTTTTCAACATTTGCAATAATTATGTCTCAAATACACAATCACCTTATGGGTTTACTTTAATTTATGAGGGTTGATTATCTTACAAAACAAGTCCACAAAAATAAACATTAGAAATATATTTGATAAAATTTTCCTGGAAATATTTTCAGTCCTGAAAAATGAAAAAACCTGCCATATATGGCAAGGTTATATTTTCTTTAAGAGTCTTTGGTATCTGGAATCTGAAGGAGGTAAGCTCTATTCATATGACCAACTACTGCTTTTTACATAGAATCAATAATAGCATATGTATATTCATAAGGAAAAAACATTCATTTAAGTCATCAGGAGGAGGTAATTACCTCAGTGTGGAGGTTTTTGCAAAATCCTTTTTGGTCACAAAATAAGTTAATCTATATTTAGCTCAGAGATGATAAATCCACTGAGTTTACACATGCCCATTTATATAACCTTAAAAAAAAGCCAAACCAGCTTGAAATAGGCAGTTAAACAAAAGGACTACAATTACCACCATGCATGTGACCAAGGCAGATATTAAGTTACTGAGAACAATTCTGGTGAGTTATAACACTCTCTAGTATTACTTCTGATGGCTATAGTAATTAATTTAGCAAGTCTGTACAGTTTCAATGTAGTTTTCTACAAATCTCCAAAACTAGATTGGACTTTCCTTTTTTTTTTTTTTAATTTTTTTTTTAATGTCACTGTACCTCAGATTTGAGGAACTACATTTCTGTGAATATTTAGGAAGATTAAAACCTGCATCCAGTTTTGAAAAAGGACCTTTAATCACATAAGGAAACATTTTTTTATGACTCAGCACAGTCTCACTTAGGCTTGTTGGATACTAAAAGCAGTTCAGCTGTGCTAAAAAGAAACTAAGAACTAGTGACCCACTCAAACCTTGTCCCACTGTCTTGTGTGGATTTTGTAGAAGTCACTGTTGTGAAGACAAAACCTGCAAACACATTTCCAAGCCTATTTATCTGTTGCTGATATCTTTGAAAAGTTGGTCCTGAATTCTGTTTTATGTTAACTTTTTTCACAATTCCAGATATAAAGTACACACTTGTACATTGCACATTTTATATCAGTAAACTTAATGCAAGTTTTCCAGTCTGTTCATTTCATCAGTCATTTAAAAAAATTCAAGTCCAAATGATCAAATAGTAAAACTATCTCCACTAATTGCTGCTCTGGGCCAGGATGTGTTAGAGGTTGCTTAAAATAACCCAAAGGCATGGTGCTTACAAGTGTAAAGCATCACAGTGTAAAGAGATATATATATATATATATATATACATAATATTAAAAAATATTTTATTTAGTCTCCAGTGTTTGCAATCCCAGTTGATACTTTCTCGCACTTTGCTGGCCACTGCAAAAGCTATGATAAAAAGAATAGATGCAGATGTTACAGAGCAAAAAGATTACCTAGGTGTAAACTTCAGTCACATGAGCAAGAATTTAGAGAACTATTGGTTTCATGCTTAGAATCAATATGTGCTTCTGTCCTGTAATTGTAGACTAAAATGGAGATAACATGGTAACTCTGAAAGTACTGAACTCTTAACTGTGTTTCAAATTCTATTCTGTAAATTGTATTATTTATTCATATAAATAATTGTTAATGAGTTTTTTGTGGTTTTTTACCAGTAATAAAAAACCCAAAAGTTCGTAGAACTATTTCATTGTCATGGAATGTGAATTCTAAAAGATGTACAAATTTTTCATTATGACAAATATTTCTGGGGACCACCTTGGTAAGAATGGATAATGAAATAAAATGACTTTGAGTGCTGAAAAGGAGGACATATAAAGCAAGAAAAAGCATATTTCATCTAAATTGCTTGTAGGGCCTTTTTCTCAGTCAAATATGGCTGATATACTTTGACTCATATAAATTATTATTGATTTCCAGGCTCTGAGAAACTTTTTAAGCCCTGAAGAAAGATTTTAATCCTTCCTGGTTTTTAAATAAGATTTTTTTAATTATCCTTTACAAAAGGTTTTATGAATTAATTCATTTGATCATCCCATAATAATGACTCTAGTTAAATAGTACGTACACAGAAGATAAGGAACTGTCTCACCAGAAAGAATTTTATGTCCAGAAATAAGGCCCAGATCCACAGAGCTCTTCTATATATATTGACATCAGTAGAAGTTCAATTTGTCACAGTCTAAATGAATGCATTTGATACAATTTTTGTTGGACAGTTTTTGTTGGGAAAATCTAAATAAGCTAAAAGAATTAGGTTCATGGGTCTACTGATTACTTACAAAAAGGTGTCATGAAAATGATCTCCAAAGTTCACCTTCTCCAAAGCCTTTCGCATAAGCAGCTTCCTATATTCAGTACTGGTACATGGTAAAGATACCATGCAGGGATACTTAAACACAGTGCAACACTTTCATTTAATCCATCCATAATGGATCACACCAGTGTACTACTGCTTGTGCTGGTTTGATATTGGTTGATATTTAGGAAGAAGGAAGAAAACCATTCACAGAAATGGTTTTCCAGACAGAGGCTCCTGGGAGCTTCCTCTGTGTCTACAAAAGGCTAATAGCTCTGTAGTTCTGAGAACTGATAACTTTGTAAAGCATTGAGAAATTGAGTCTACCCCTGTGAACATTACATTTTAAAACCCGTGAAGTTCCAAAAGGCATTTTTGGCTTCCAGCTCCAGAAGGTATCGGGAGCTCTGTGGGGCCGGCCCTGCTCTGCCGCGGCCCGCGCGGCCTGGCCGGGCCAGGCTGGGCTCCAGTGGCTCCCGGGCGGGGATGGGAGGCCAGGGGTGCCCTGGCCAGAGGGGGGCCAGATCACAGCTGCTGAGATGTCGGGAACACCAGGCTCTGCCCCTGCCCTTCCGGCTCCTGCCGAGCTGGGATCCCCCCGGGCTCTGGGCTGGGCCAGGCCCCCACCACCACCGCAGCTGACCCCAGCGGCTGCCGGGCAGAGAGAGAGAGGCCCGGCACAGCTGAAATCCATCAGTCTGACTGCTTCAGCCACTGCCCACCAACACTTGCCGGCCTGGGTGAAATGTTAACCCTGCCAGTGCACAGATGAGACCTGCAGAGCATGATTCTTCCCTTGGGTGAGAGAAAAGCACAAAGTGATAACATGAAGACACCAGGGTCACTGAAAGAGAGTTTAGGTTTCAGATGGAATGAGAATGAGGACATGTATTGGGACTGAAAATTCTTTTGGTAATGCCATGGAGATGGACTATACTAAACAACAGTATTTCCTTTAATTCATGAGAGAAAACAAGTATGGGAGGATGGAGAGTTCAAATCGTAGATCAGAACAGAGGCAGCAGATGTTGAAGCAGCAGTGACGCTCTGAGGAGCTTGAGCAGAGAGACAGAGATGAGAGTGAAGAGAACTCTGTATCTCAGGGAGAAATGAAAAAGACCTCTGTTCTTGGACATGAAGATGATTGCAGAAATCAATGAAAAGAGCCTTTCCTCTGAACAGCTTATTCTTAAAAAATGACACTCTATAAGTTGACATGGCCCATTCACTCAGCTGTGAGGAGGCTGTGAAAATGGGAGGAATTTCATAATAGCAGAAGTTTTTCTAAACTGGGCAGCAGATGTTTGTGAAGATGCAAAGGCCACGAGAAGACTGTGTTCTTGTGGAGATTTCTCCATGGTGTTGCAAGAGAAAACTCCTCACCCTATCAGAACTGAGGTAAGACTGTTGTAAAAGTAATAACTGCTTTAAAATCCCAGGTTTTGTTTTTATGTTGTCAGTTGGAAAAGGAAAGAAGGTGGGCAGGAGAGGGAAAGTGTTCTAGAAGATTAATTTTTTTCTTTTTCTGTTCTTTTAGTTTTGTTAATAAAACGTCATAGTCTTAATGTTTGAACCTGTTCTTGCCCTTCTCCTAAAATCATATCTTCCAGCAAGAAAATGAGTAAGTGCACTGGTGAGTTTAACTAGCTCTAAACCCACCACGTTATTTGGTACATTAGCCGGAAAATTAAAATTAGCAAATCTAAACCACTACCCTACTAATTAATTAGTACTAATTAATATTCAGTAGACCAGCAGCCACGTAGGCTCTAGGCTCTGGATGAGCAGCATGTGTGGACTGGTTTTTGTGAGATAATTAAGTATTGCTTATTCCTCTTCAAAGCCATGTGGAAGGAGAAGCATTGGTGCAAGGATTCCTTCACAGGGAAAGTCACTGACACGTCTGGTCTGTTACCCACAGAACCTGGGACTTAACTGAAGAAATACAAATATGTGATGTCCTGGAAGAGATAGGGCCTTTAATCTGTAAAACTGGCTACGTTTTGCTCCGTCCTTGCTACAAGACAAAAGAAGCTTGAAGGTCACATCACTCTCATGACCTATTAAAATCCATAAGAACTTTTCCATTGACTTCATTGTATTTTGGATGCATCCTCAGTTCAACAGTAACTTCTTATTCCGATTATTTTGCTGATGTGCACAAACTGCTAAACATTGCTGTGAAGCAATACCTTCTGTACATAAATTCCATACTGGCAAACCCAACAGTTATAGATCTTAGAGGCAATGGCTGACAATGCTTAAGACGCGTAAGGCAAAAAAGCTCTGCAGATCAAAATGAGAATTTCAGAAGAGAATCAGTGCTCCAGAAGGAAATTTGGCCATTGCACTAGAAATCAGCAGAGATGGGGTTAAATACAATTGATGTTACTCTGTGAAAGATCAGTGCATAACATTGCACAGCAGTTAGTATGCCCAGATGCCCCCAGAGCTCAACTCGTTCCTCCTCCATTCTCCACTGTACTTTGAACAGTAAGACACTGCTAACAGGCAGCTAGCCCATGTGCTTTTGAGCCACTTTGCAGCAAAAAAGAACAACATATGAGCTGGACTTTTGTCAAATCTTTTCTGGAAATCTGAACATGTGATGTCCATTGAATTCCATTTTTTGTCTCCTATGGTAGTCTTGTCTTCAAAGAAACCTAACCAGATGGTGAAGCTTGCCTTTTCTTTCTTAGAGGCCATCAATCTTTGCTCACACTGTGTATTTCTAAGTGTTTTTCCTGTTTTGATCTCTGAGAAAGACTTTGTAAGACACTTCTGCAACTGAAGTTTAATGACATTCTCAGATATGTTCCAACTCTTTTGTTAATCTATGGCTCTGTGATAAGTACCTGAACCTACTGAACTTCAACTAAGACATCTTGAAAAAGCAAAACATACAGAAGCTGCCCTGCAACTCTGTCATAAACCTCAGCTCACAATGGGTAAATAATAATGATATCCATTTATGAGAGCACCTTTTAACCCATAATATCCCAAAGGTATTGCAAGCTATTGTCCTGATTCTGCAGTTATCTATTTCAACAGACAGACAACAAAGTTCTGCTGTCACAGATGGGTAACTTCTTGCATCGTAGAAATCACAAATGGGAGAAAATGTTCTGCTACAAAATAGATTAAAATACGTTATTAGGAAGAAATTTATGTTGCAATCATTTTAGAAAATTCTGGTACAATTTGTTGAGCAACTTGAACATCATTCAAGCTACATTTTGCCTGAAAAGTAGAAGTCAATATCCTAACAACATTTAAACATAACCCCAGTAGATTCTGAATGAGAAAATGCTTTAAATTTAGTCTCTGAATCTGTTTTTTTCTGTGTATTTCTTATGTTTCACAAATGCATGATCTGTATAGACTCTTTTCTATACTACTGGATTACTGTTACTACCTCAAAGAGCAATTACAAATTCTTGTGTCATTTTCTTTTCAGATACCACCCAGGCCAAACACCTTTTAGCCTTTATGAGTGAAAAACATTGCTGAAAGTTATGCTTGATGATTGTATATTTACTTATGACAGCATAAGAGCAATAATCATGGTGAAATAATCTAAAAACTGGCTCCATACTCCTTTTGTAGGTAATAGTCTTTCAGAGGATCATTTGCATTAATATCTTTGCATCTTGTCAGTCAAAAAACAGCCATTGTCCCTGTGCACTTAAGGTAAAATCTGAGTTTATGGAGGAATACGAATCCATAATCCTTTAGGTACTATAAAGACATGTATATTCTTTGTCTATGTTGTATATTATGCCATAACTATTACTATAACTATATAATCTCTTACAGATACACCAAAGAAAATTCTGAAGTAAAGCTGTGTTATTTGTTGCTGTGGTATTGGGACTGAAGCAACATCCTCCTGTGAGGTAGGAATTACTCAATAGACATCAATTACTCATATAACAATATGATGTATTTTAAATTAATAATTTCCAGTTTATATAGCCATCTATTGTCTTTGGAACCTAACAGTAAATAGAACTTCCTACTGTTATTTTTATTTGCTGTAGTCAGTAATCATATAAATAGATAGAGTTTGTATATTAGTCATGTAATAAACATTGTTATTTCTGTTATTTATTAGGTGACTAATGCTACATGCTACTCCTTCTGCTCTAGACATGAACTAATGTAATTATTTGATAAAAATATAGTCAATGACTATAGAGAGCTGAAGCTGTTTATTCATGCACAAATGCCCTTGATTGAAGGCAAATTCAGGCGATCAGGGTAACAGTACTGAGAAAAATCTGTACTATTTCCCATAGTGGCTTTTTGCACAGTACAGCTGTAACGGGTGAGTTGCAGCTTTGGTGACTGAGGAGAAACTGTTAAAAGATTAACCAAAGACATGTTACATTTCAGTTGCTACAGTTTGGGGTTGATAGGGTTTATGTTTAATTAGCTCTTCTAAATTAGGAACTCTACCCTCGGTTATAGAAATTTTGTATATCTTTAAATTTAATTACATTTAGTGAATCTTTCTTATCTTATTCTTACCACAATCAGTAATGTATATTTTCTTCTAATCTTTGCCTTTCTAATCTAAATTCTCTGAGACAAAGGCACCATGGTATGTGAAACATATCTAGTTCAATACAGTGATTGTCTTGGTGGAAGAACTTGTAGGCAGTAATGAAGCTAATGCTTGCTATAAAATATAGAAGAGAAATTGTACACATTTAACTCTATTAATGTGCATTTTCAGATTTTCACTGAAAATCTAATTTTTATTTACTGGAAGTTGTTTAGTTTCAGGTAATTTCAGTTCAAATATTATAAATTGTGTAATAAGGATGTGCAAAATATACAGCAGCAATAAAAAAAAATAGACAAAAATAATCCATGTTTTTTCCAGTAATTCTTTTGTCCCTATGGTTATATATAGGGACAAAAAGAGAGGAAGAAGATGAGAGTTAAAAAGCAAAGAACCATGCAGTATGTATAATTGCTTTTGGGTTTTCACTCAGCAAAAATTTCTGATTTATAATTGCATTGTAATCCAGGCCTGGGAGGATATATGGAAAACTTAGGTAAAAAAAGTCCAATTTAGATATGTTCTTGAGGGACGAATAAGTGCTATTTTATTGAGAGATTGTTCAGTTAGAGTTGTGTGTCAGAACTGAGGTGAGGTTATTGTTAGTTTATCAGGTACAATATCTTCATTTCCATTATTGACCGGCTCTTACTTTTTCAGTTTGTAACTGCTTACTTACCCAATTCTGCTTGCCACATACAGGCAAAAGCATTCCTTGTTGTCTCATAGTATCAATTTATACCTTGAATTTATGTACCTTCATGTGCTATATTTTTTTTACATAGCCTTCACAACAGCAAATATTTGATGGAAAATCATATATATGCATCTTTCCAAAAATGAAAGATTTAGACATCGGAAATAAAAAATTGAAGTGATACCCTGCTTTTCAACATGTGTTTTGAAACAGCCATGCTGATGGTTAGGTAGAAGTTTCACCTTTAGCACATCTTCCCTAACTGCACTTCCCTGGAAGTCTGATAAAGCTACTACTCATAAAAGATCTCCTAACAGTTTCTGATGGATTATTTCCCTTTAAATATAATAGGAGATATTAACAGACAGACGGATTACACTTCTAGCTGATCATCACATAAATTAGTACTAGCCATAAGCACAGTTACATAAAGTCTAGTTGCCTTGCTTTTTGGTTTCTTCATCTGTCATCAAGTTATTATATGACAGATGCATCATATAAATAAATTCTTGCTTAAATTAGGTCCATTATAACAAAAATTATGGGTAGTAGGCATCTCCAATCTTTTCTGTCATGATTCAGATAAGGATATAATAATGGCTAGAGTGGCTCAGTTGGTCTGCTCCAATGTCATATATAGCCTTAAGCAGATACTCAATAGCATGCAAAAAAGGATATATATATATATATATATATGTACACACATATTTAAATAAGGGTATATAATGATATATTATTACATATTAATAATACTTTTTAATAATAATCTTCTGTCTTTTCTCCTAGTATTTTTACCTCATGACATACTTGAGGAGATTCTCAAGTATTTAGTAGTCCTCAGTACAGTTTTGTTCAGTGTACCTTGAGTCCAGCAAAAGTTTCTGCAGCTACATCTTCTAAATATAAGTATACCAATCCAAAAGACTCAAGCTTATTAAACTGTATTAAAAAACTAGCTTTTCTTAAAAAGAAAAGTTTTTTTCACATGCCTAGTCAAAAAGGCAGTTACTGTAATTGTGATCCAAAGCATAGCACTTAGTAATACTAATTTTTCAGTACCTCTGAACTGAACAATCCATTATTATTCAGCTATCCTAGGATTAATATCAGTAAATCTGGAAAATCATCTGTAGAGAAATAGAAACTTTTAGTTTATGAGGAGACACAGTGTTTTGCTTTGTGAGAAATAACAGGGCTCTTGGACACAGATGATTGATTTTGGCATGGTCTGTACTTGTGGAGAACTAAGGAGTCAGCTTGTTTTTGTTTTGCCTCTAAACCAGTATAATTGTATTATTGTGGCTCTTGCCTATTTTAAGTTTCATTGAAGTACTTAAAGTACTTTCTTAGAAGATGCGTTTGCTATGAAACAGAGTTCCCATATGAAGGTCTCTCCTGATGTCAATGTGAAATTCAGAAAGAGATGGTGAAAGTGCCATGTCCTCCTCCTTCTACATACTCCTTTCAACTGGTGCCTAAAGGGTGATGTTATCTGATCTCTGTTATCACAGAGTAATAGTTTTTTGCTCTGAGTTACCATTCAGTGCATATAGAGCTGCATTTTGAAAGCTTGCGGGTACATTGTCTGAATTCACACATCCCTGACTGTTCAAAGTACTGTAACATGTCAGAACATGACTCTCACTTATTCTTCCATTGTGCCACCTTAGAATATGCATATTTCACATTTGCATTAACACATTACTTCATGTTTTGCCTTGCCTTGATTGACATTCAGCACATTAATTATTTCAGTTCTTGAATATATTTTACTGATTATAGCCTTGAGACTCCTTCTGATAAATAGCTGTGCTCTAATTCTCAGGAGCAAACTTTCTGATAATCAAAGGAACCTTCTGTTTATGCACTTCTCATCTGGCAGTATCACTAAAATGTTTTTAAAGTAGTCTGTGAGCTTTAAAATTTATAGGTTTATAAATACTATTATCTAGTTTCATGTTTGAAGTTATAAATCCTTTTTATTCCGTGTCACTTATTTTATGTGTATTCAGACTTGTATATCATCTGATTGGCTTCTATTCCAAAACAATTTATGGCCTGGAGAAAGCCTTTTCTTGCTATAATTTAGAGAAAGATATATTTATGACAGTTAGATACAGCTAATAACCAATTATAAGAGCTATAAATCACATTTCTGAGGATGATGAGGAAGCTAAAAAATATTATATAGGGTGAGGCATTCTCTAATACCTACATCGACACTTATTTCAAAGATTCAGAGTCCCAAACCTGTTGGTTTTGGAGAGCCAAACTTGCTTTTGAGGTAGTGTTGGCAGAGAAGTTATAAGAAATTACTACTACCTCAGGAAGAAAAGCATTGTTTTATATTTATGTGTTAGGGCACAGATTTTGCCAGAGAATTCTGATCAGAGCTTGGAAGATCCTTGAATTCAATTGAACACTGCCAATTCTAATAATTCTGATTCTAATTCTAATTCACAGTCATATAACAAATAAGAGTTTTTTTCTGCTCTGCACATAGCTTCTGTAGATCCAGAAATTACATCATAATTAAATGAATCATAGCTAAAAGTTACATAAAACATGTAAAGTCCTAAATGTGATGAATTTCCTTTTTCTCACATACAGACATTCTGTTGGAAAGAAATTTCCATTGGACCCAAACCCAGAATCAATATGAAGCCAGATGAATATAAGATTGAATTTTCCTCCCCTTTTTTAAATACATTAATAACATTGTACAACTGATACAAAGTTGACATCTTCAGCCTGACAAATAACAAGAGCTGCAAAGAGACAATGGATTCTCTGTTGTCTTCACTTTTAAGCATCAGTTATGTTATTAAGAAAACATCTAAGAGAGAGAAAGAAAACAGAATTTGTGTGTCTAGCAACACCTAAATTGGACCTGTTAATTTCATTTGTTCATTGTGATCTATGTGCAATCCTAGAATGTTCACTTTTTAACCAAATTTGTACAGTTTGTTGGTTTATTGAGAATATTTTACCAGCTTACAAAACTTGTTAATGCATCATGAAGCATGTTATACTGGCTGGTTTAATATCTCTGAGCAGATAATTATAATGAAACATGAATTACTTCCTTTCCTTCTTCAGATATATTTCTGTGACACCATATATGGACATTTTTTTCTTAAAAGTCCTCATGATTCTGTGTTCAAGTGCATTCATAAGTGATTCAAAATCAGATAGGGGATTGTAAATGCTGATCTCCATGAGACCATTAAAGTCATGTGTCTGTCTCCTGTTCTTGTTCCACTACCCTTTTGCACTGATTTCTCATGAAGCTTATTAAACAGTGCAGTCATTCAGGTACCTGTTACTCTTTCTAGTCGTTCATGTAAATGAGTCCCTGTTAGTGTGCTGGCTTGTCTGCAGTTCTTAACTTTTCTATCAGTGAATTATATAGGCAGCAGCTTACATGTTTGATACTGATAGACTATTTTAAACCTCATAAGCACTGTTTGAATACCCCTGTTGTTCAATGAGGCTGATATATTGCCTGGCTTTATTAGTGATATCAGAGTTGGGATTGAAATTATGCCTGAAGGCGAAGAGTTCCCTTGATTCAGAAGTTTCAAAGGAAGCTCTAATACCTCACATGAGAGGAACCGAAACAATGGAAAGGGAGTGATGTGTATTGCAAAATTTCTCAGGTTGTACCAGATACAAGCTGACTTTGTGTCTTAGTGTTTGAAAACCATCCCCAGAGGCATTTTTAATTTTGATAGTTCTTAGCTGTAAAAATATGTTTTTAGGCATTTCTTTCCCTCTTCTGAGCATTTCACAGCAGATGCTGTAGAATAATGTGTGTTGTGAGAATTCTCACACATCTTATTTTAAAAAATGACAGGCTATATCTTATCTAACATGCAGATATACAGCCCTGGCTTTAACACAGAGCTCTGGAAAGGACATAGCATGGAAAATACTGGTTATAATTGTGCTCCTTTCTGTTTACAAGTGTTACTGAAGTCAGTCTAAAAATCAGAGTGAAGATAGTGGTTAACTTAGTTTTCTTGGGACAAGTTCTGATAAAGGTGACTTTTTGCCTTTATATAAAGTTCATGTACCTCTAGTAACATTCAAACTTAATGCATTGCCTTTACATGATAGTCTAACAATTTCAACTTTATTTTTAGCACACAACATTTGTGAGCAAGGGCATTGATTCAGTGGAATTTTGAATTGTTCTAGATATGTGTCTTTTCCCTTAGCTCTGAATTTTTCTGTTCTTTACTGTTTATATATTGTCAATCTCCTTTGTTATGTATTATTTGCTAAAAACAAAGAAATAAACTACATTTACATCCACCCATCAAACAGAAGTGTCTTCTCAACATCTGGAACCAGCTGAGTTGTGCTAGTTTAAAAATAAAATATTCTATTAAAGTATGTTTAGAAGAACCAAAACTTCTCTCTTACTAAGGTTATTGGAAATTTAAATTTAAGTTACCTTGGTAGAACAGATTAATTCTTTCTTTATATAAATTAGGGTATTTAATTCAAAGTGTGAACTCCTGAGAAATTTTCAGTACTACCACATTAGTGAATAAGCAAATGGAACAGAACTGAAATGGTGCTTCATCACTGCAGGATGATACATCACAAAATATGGTTTATATCTTGACAACTGAGCTACAGTTTTAACTATTTATGATAATGCTTACATAATATAGTGCTAAATATTTTATGAAAATAACAAAGACTTATACATTCTTCCCTGCACACAATAAAACCCTGGAGCAGGCTGCTATGAAACCTTGACCAAGAAGTGGGGAACACAGACACTTCATGTGTAAATTGTAAAGCTTACAGGTTATTAAAATGCAGCCATTCCTATGCAATTTTTGATGAAGCAGCACTGTGAAGCTCAGTAGTGGAGTCAGGTCCATTTTTGTCCTTTCTAAAAGTAGGATTGTTTAATCAAAGAGTCTGCTGGCTTATAGTGAAACACTGGCTCTGTTTCAGATTTTCTGCCTACAGACTGGAATTGCTACAATTGCTTCAGCACAGCTCCAAATACATGAATGCCTCTAGCTGCCATCACGCATAAGTAATTGGATAAATGTAATTTACAGGCTTGCCAAAGAGCTATAAATAAAAAGAAGATACCCACCTGACATGCATTTATTTTCAGGTGCATGAGATTTGCTTTTGTTTTTAAAATAGTCTCACAATAAAGAGGAAAACTCTTAGGCTGGAAAAATAGTAGTACTCTGTAGTTTATTTTTTGAAATATTACCACTGTTGCTTTTCCCAAATATGGAATTTTTAATCATAAATATGATGAATACGTCCAAATTATTCTTACAGATTTGTTCATGTCCGTATTTAAGTCAACCAACAATTTTTACCAAGCAAAGCAAAAATGAAATAATGAAACTACCTTACTTCTCCTGTCATTGCAATGGCAACCAGAGTAGGTAGATTGTTAAGAGAAATGGACCTAAAAGGCTTTAGGAAACAATTTTTATGAAAAAAAATCTTTGCGTGATCATCAAAACAAAATAAATCAAAAATTTAAGCATTTCAAATTGTTTAGTATTTATTTGAGACAGAGAGAAG
>VWYI01015627.1:0-131533 GCA_013399455.1 Anthoscopus minutus
GCACAGGGAGGGCACAGGGATGGCACAGGTGTGCTGTGGGGATGCCTCCCCTCCCTGTCACCATTGCTTCCATGTCACACCTTTACTTGCTTAGGTCAAGCACCTTCGGTGATGGAGGGGATTTAAGTGCCACATTTGATGCTGAGCTAAAGATGGAAAAGTGCACTATTTTTGCCCCAAAAATCCCCACTGTGGTGGTTTGTATCTGTCTAAATCTTCTTTCTGAAGAAATCACATTTCTTCTCTGGCAGCCCACATGGCATGCTGCAGCTGGGTTTGGAAATGGGGAAGAATAACAACACAAAGAGGACATTTCCCTGGCTCCTCCATTTGTTCTCTTTACCAGCCCAACACTGTGCTGAACATTTTACCATCATCTATTTTCTTCTGCAAAATTTCACTTGATTTCCCAGCCCTGATGCTGTGGATGTATTGGACATCCCTCAAGTTCTCACTGCCTCTGAGAGCCCTCCTGTGCCTCACTCCATGGGACAGGGCTGTGCTCATCCTCCCTGCTTCGAGGGAGACAGTGGCTGATCACATATTCCAAATGCCTCGTTCCTCTTCTGGTCTCATTTTCCAGCGCAGGAACGTTCCCTCTCCAGCATGGATGCTGCATACCAAACATGCTGCACAGCCCCTGACCTGTTCAGTTCAAGGTCTTTCCTCTAACAGCCTCAGGTTTATCTTCTCAAAATCACTGCAAAGATCCCGCTGATGACTTGGGAGGAACGAGGCAGGTGCCTGGTGGTGCCATTGTGGGTGTGAATCTTAATGGCAACTTGGGAGAGGGGTCTGGCTGAGGGGGAGGAAGCACCCTCTCTGTGCCCCCATGTCCCATTAGTCCTGCTTGCACTTGGGGATTAAAGACACCAGTCTAATTAAAACAATACAAATCTGGATTTCCTGGAGTTGGGCTGGGTAATGTGTCATGCTGCAGCAATGTGGAGCTGTGATTTAGTCTGGCCTGGTGAGTGTGGCCAGCACCGGGCTGTGAATCACATCTGCTCGAGGTCTCCAGCAGACGAGAAAGGCTTAATTCCATGGCTTCCATAAATGAGGTGTCTGTTTCACACACAGACACTAATTCATGGCCTCTGCGTAACAGTAGCTCAAAGATCTTAATTTAAAGGTCTTTATGAGGATGATGCTCTCATGTGCTGGGGATGCTTATGGAGTCTCTCATTTTCCAATTACTGGGTGGAACTGAGCTCTGTTTTAATCTGGCCATTAATTAGAAGGAGTAATTGTTGCCCAGTGTCTCCGCAGGCGCTCGGATGTGAGCGGGAGCGGCGCTGGGGGCACCGGTGGCGGCGCTCGGCTCTAATCGGGTCCCAGCCCTGGACAGGACGGGACCGAGCCGAGCCGGAGGCTTCAGGGAGCCCCGCTCGTCCCTCCGGCTGCGATGCGCTCTCGGCAGGGACCCACGGGCGGGACGATGCGATCCGCGCTGAGAGCCATCAATTAGCGCTGCGGGCAGGCAGAGGAGCGCGCTGGGCTGGGGTCCTGCCTGCGGGAATCCACTCCGGGAATCTGTTCTGGGAATCCACTCCGGGAATCAGCTCTGGGAATCCACTCTGGGAACCAGCTCTGGGAATCAGCTCTGGGAATCTGCTCTGGGAATCCGCTCTGGGAACAATCTACTCTAGGAATCCGCTCTGGGAATCACCCGCTCTGCAGAGCCCCTGCAGCGAGAGCTGCAACAGCGGCACCCGCCCCACCGGGCACTGCCCCGCGCACAGCCCGGCCTGAGCTGAGCAGCGACTGCCGGGACAGGAGCACTGGAGTTAATGGACGGGGACAGGATTCGATGTGCTTTAGTGGCTGTTTGAAGAGTCACCGAACACTTGGGGCTATTTAATGGAAAGTAACTGTGCAAAACCCAGAATTAATTCTTATTAAACATCTGCAGTGACATTTTCTTAAGTGGAAATTAAACAGGGATTAAGGTGAAGTCTCCTAAGACCCTCCCTGTTGTGACCAGGAATATTTTAAGGCACTGGAGTATGTTAAATTTGAAGAAATGAGCTGATCTGGATGCACTTGTGTTTTTCCTTCTATCTGTGAGAGCAGGGGGAGCTGGAAGTAGAACCAGAGCAAATGGAATAGTGGAATGTTTTGAATTGGAAGGGACCTTAAAGAACACCCTGTTCCAACCCTTGGCCATGCACAGGGGCACCTTCACCATCCCAGGCTCTCCAAGCCCTGTCCAACCTGGCTCTGAACACTTCCAGGGATCCAGGGGCAGCCACAGCAGCTCTGGGCACCAATGGGAAGTCCTGTGTGAGCTGTCGGTGTGCTTGAGGAAGGAAGAACACACAAAGAGAAGGCTGGGAACAAGGAAGGGCTGGGAAGAGTGGCCAGGAGGGATGGAATGTCAGGGAAAGGGGCACCAAAAGCCCTATCCCTCTCTGGGGCTGAGCCCTGGTCACTGGATCACAGCAGCCACATGGATCACACTGTCCCACTGATGAGAAGGATGACAAGTTGAGAAGATAAAAATTTGGCTGGACATCAGGGCAGGAGAGCTCCTGTGGGAACAATGGGGACAGAAACCTGTGGTTTGTATGATTATCAGGTTCCCAACAGAGGCTGTGTGACACCAAGCCCAGAGCTGGAAGGAGGAGGCTGCTGCCCACCAGTTCTGCCAGCACAAGGCTTGCAGGTCCGGCCATCTCCTCATCCAACATGCTATTCAATTAATTAAATATTCTCTCTTCCAGATTGCTGGCTGAGGGTGACACACGCTTAATGAGCAGCTGCAGGTCCCTAATCACATTGGCAATTAGGAATGTAATTAGAGCACTTGCAAATGGTTTTCATGCTGATAAAACATGACAGAATGGAGCGTTTTCACTCACTGTCAGCTGCCAGACAATCTGTTACCCATCTAATGGCAATTTAATTACAAATTCCTCCACTACCCCGGTTTCCGGTCGCTTGGGTCTGTGGATAATTGGGCAGCTCTTGGGTTCTGCTGCTACCCAGCAGCACTGGCCTGGAGCTGGGCATGGGGCAGAGGGATTTCTGGAGAAGAGGTCCTGGGACTGGTTCCCTCCCACCTGGCCCCTGCTGAGGGAATGGTTCCAGCTGTGCTGGGGAGGGTTAGGTGGGAGATCAGGAAAAGTTCTTGTCCCAGAGGGTGCTGGCACTGCCCAGGCTCCTCAGGAAATGGTTCCGAGGCTGCCAGAGCTCCAGGAGAGCTTGGACAGCACTCCAGGAATGGCCAGGGAGGGACTGCTGAGGGTCTGGGCAGGGCCAGGGGCTGGACTTGGTCCTGAAGGTTTCCTTCCAGCCCAGGAGATGCTCTGATTCTAAGAGGAATGAGGGGAAATTTGGGTTAAATCCAGGGCAGGGGCAGGCCCAGACACACAGGAAGGGCTGTGCAGAGGCACAGGGGGTAGAGCCCAGCTCCCATGGGAACCACCCATGGTAGGACTGGCTCACATCACCCCCAGCCCCAGGCTGCTCCAGTGCTGCTGTCCCGGCCAGGGGAGGCTTGCAGTGGCACAGAGGGAGCATCCCAACCCTCCCCTCGCCCCTTGTCCCCCTTCCTAGGCCATGAGGGGCTTTGCCATCCCTGTGCTGGCCACCCCTGCGCTGGGGACTGTGCTGGGCAGAGCCTGGGGCTGCAGCTGGGGCGGTGTGTGTCTGTGCAGGGGCTCAGGCTCCACTGTGGCACGAGGGTGAAGGTGCTCAGTGGACTCAGACGATGCTGCTGTGTATTTGTGCAGTGAGTGAAATGAAATAACTGTAATTTTGTCATCAGCAGCACTTCTCTCCCTCCTCCAGGTGCCATGTGAATGTTAAGAGAGTGTTTAATTCATTTTCAGGAGGAGCAGGATTAAAAAGCCCATTTTACAAATGAAGACACCACTCGAGAGAAGTTATTCACACCAGGGTGACACACTGGGAACAGAACAGAGGGATTTTAATGACAAATAAAGGGCAAAGGTCTGCCAAATGATGGACATATGTTTCGGCACATGAGAGCTCAGAGAGCAGGTGTCAATTAAATCATCAAACCAGCTGAAGGTGGTGATGGCTCCTCGTGGCCATCAGAAACCAGAGCAGCCAAATTCGTGCCTCTGGGCCTTGAGGAAGCTCTGCAGGTAATTTCCTCATTGTTCTGGTGTTCAGCTTCCTTGAATCATAGAATGGTTTGGGTTGGAAGGGACCTTAAAATGATCCAGTTCCATCCTCCAGTTCCACCCAGTTCTTCCTGCTCTGCCCTCAAACCAGTTCCCCATGGCTGCTGCTGACAGCTCAGCACTGGGCACACTCAGGTGCTCGCTGGGGCTGTGGTGGCAGAGGGAGCTGTGCAGGGGGATGATGATGGCTGAGAGCAGATCCAGGTCCATCCCAGCGCCTGCCTGATCAAAGGCAGCGAGCCCAGCACAGCTCCTGTCAGCTAGGAGCTGTAATGAGCATTTTCACAGACAGCCTCTGCACAGAGAATCCCAGTGATGGATGTCAGCCTGCTCACCTGTGTCAGTAAACAGGGACAAATTAGAGCCAGGGAGGCAGGAGAGCAAGAGCCATGTGGAGAGAAGGCACTTGGCTCAAAGCACTGGGAAATAGCTGAGGCTGAGGGAATTTTGGAGGCTCAGTTTCTCACTGTAGCTGTGGAGGGCTGTGGGGAGCAGGCAGCCCTGGCTCCACTGTCTCATGCAGAAACACCCATGGGAGCCTCCCTGGGCAGGGCTGGGACCCCACTGCTCCCTGTGCCATCTGGTGAGGGGTCTCTGCTTCAGCTCTGGGTCCCAGGGCCCCCTTGCCCCCCGGCTCCTTGTGCCTTGTTTTCTGGCTGGTGTTTACTTTTTAAAACTCCTGGGAGTGCTCGGCTCCTCACATCCTGCACTGACCCAGTTCTTGCTCGTTGCCATGGAGAACTGGACCCAATTCCATTAACAGTCCCTGTGCGGCTCCTGCCTGGCTCTGGAGCTCGGAGGGTGCCGTGGTGAGCCTGGGTGGGATGATCTCAGGACAGGGGCCAGGTGGGATTTGCACGGCCTGATGAAGGGCTGGAGTCTTGAGCTGCCTGCTCCAGGTGGGTCTGGACAGTTCCTGCAACTCAGGACAGGCTCCTGCAGCTCAGGAGAATTCCTGAGGCTCCCCCTGCAGCCATTTTTAGTCTGAGATACAGGCACTGATGTCCTCCCTCCCTCCCTCCCTCCCTCCCTCTCCTTCACGTGTCTTAAACCCCAGAATGTTCAATAAAGGCTTCTGGTCTCATTCCAGGTATTGTCCATCTCTCCATAGCCAGACCAAGAATATTAAGCGATCCTCACTCTAATAATCAAGAGAACTCAGTTTTAGGGGCTGGTTATTCAGGTGAGTATTTCAAATCTCAAGTTCCATTAAGGATTAATTCTGACCTGCTCAGACTCTAACTCGTTTGCCCTGTGCAGCCTATGAGCAGCTCAGGGTGTCATTTTGTTTTCTGTCCATTTATTTAACTCTTGGAGGTTTTTTTCCAGCCTGGAGTGAAATCACCAGTTAAAGGGATTTTCACTCCTGGATGGGAGGGCTGCAGCACATATTCCCAGTGAGAATTATCCCACCCCAGTGCAAGCCATTGCTGCTGCAGACAGGACAGATGAGACATTGTGATGTCACTTGCTACATAAACCCAGTGATTTCTCTTACCTCTTCACTTTGAAGCTCCCCAGAGCAGGGGGGAAGCCCCAGGGTTTTTAAGCTTTTTCAAGGGAGGGATTTTTAAAATTTCCTATTTCATGAACTACAGAAAAAATGGAAAGTAAAAAGCCAACACCAACCTTCCCCTCAGTCCCCTAAAACCTGCCATGAGCCTTCCCAAGCCCATGCCACATGGTCTTCCCCTCCTGGATGACTTGAGGAATCCATTTCTAGTTTGATTTTCGGTATTTGTGACGCTGAAATCTCTTGTGTCTAAAGCACATTCCTGGAAAGCAGCGGCAGAGCTCATTCCATCATGTCAGAGCAGCCTTTCCCTTTCCATGAAACAACCTGCCATGTGAGTGATGGTTTTAAATTGGCTTTCACAACGAGAGATGCCGTTTCCTAGAAACCCGAGGTTGACAAGGAAAGGCACCAGATGAAGCAGGAAGAGAAAGGGAAGAGCTCCTCGCCGGGCTCGTGCTGGCTCTGGCTGTTTCGGGGAGGAGGTGGCCGGGGTTGGCATCCACCATCCCTGGCTTCCAGGAGCTGTGGCCCAGAGCCCCGCAGCCGGCGGTGCTCGGCCCTGGCTGCAGGGAGCAGTCCCACGGGGGAATGGCCTCAGCCAGGGGACACTGGGGTGCCACTGCCCCATTTCTTCCCTGGCACCATCTCAGGACAGGCTGATCCGCTGGCATCTGCTCTGCCCCTGCCCAGCGCCCCCGCTCCTCGGGCTGGCACCGAGCGGGCTCCGAGCCGAGGCAGCCTGGGCAGCCCCGGCAGGGCTGAGCTCCCGGATCCGCTGTCCCAGCGCTCCATTCCTTCGGGCTTGGGCTGTGCTTTGTCCCGGGATCGGTTTCAGGCCGGGATAACGAAGCGCGCTTATGGAAAAGCCTCAAAGGAAAGGCACACTCCCCTCCCAGGACTCATTTCCCCACTAGCACGGTGGCTCCGCGGACCACGGGAGCAATCTCCGGAGCTTCCTCTCATTCCTTCGGGGTGGAGGGAGGAGGGATGGGGCGGGTGCAATTCCCGGCAGCCCGGGACGCTGCTTCGCCAAGGTGTGCCCCTCCCAGCCCCGCCAGCTCCCCAGGCACCGGGCTAATCACTGGGCTAATCACTGGGCTAATAACTGGGCTAGCATCCCTGCCGGATGCAACCACCCCCAGCCCGAGCCACCCAGGCAGGAATCCTGCCAGCAGCACGGGGGAGCAGCGTGTCAGACACATCCACGCAGAGAATTCCTGCCTTTCTGGAAGCTCCGGGCGCGCTGAGCAGACCGCGCTGTTGTGAGAGCCAATGTGAGCCCCCCAGGTCACCCCCGCAGGACTCAGCCGGGACTGGGATGCTCTCCCCGCGGTTTTGGAGTGGGCTGGCCGTGCCTCACCTCTCCACTTCGAGGCTCTGCTCTTCAAGAGCTCATTTGTGGCCATTCGGGGAATGTTTCTCTATTGGAAGGTTTTATTCTTCAGTTTAAGAGAAAAGAAGGCCCCTACACTGTGCCAATCCCATGGTGAAAGGAGAGGGTGTGTGTCCCCTTGTGCAGACTCTGGGAATAGCCCCATTTTTGCTCCCACTGTGTCCTTGCTGCTCTCTGGGTGCTCATGGGGCTCCGGGCCCCTCCTGCCATGGGGGCTGCTCACGCACCAGGGTCAGGGCACCTCTGGCTTTTGGGACCTGCGTCAGGATCTCTCTGACAAGCGGCCAGGGCTCAGGAGCACCTGCAGACCCCTGCCAGAGCCCACACACTTGTCCCAGGACATGCAGCAACCCAGGCTGGGGCAGATGATGGGACGGATGAAGGGGATGGGGTTGGGACAACCCCTGGCAAGCTGTGGTGGTCTGGGGCTCCCCTGGACCAGGGAATACTATGTCTGGAAATGGAGGCTGGGAGCCCTGGGCACTGCAGCTCCCCACTCCTCTATGTGGGGCTCTGGGCAGTGGGGACTTCGTGGCAGAAGCAGGAGCACAGCCCCAGCCCCAGCCCTCACTGCTGGGTGTCACTGACACTCCACAGCACAGGCAGAGCTCTGACCAATGCAAATGCTACAGGTTTGTTCCTAGCAGAAGCAGCAACTCCAGGCAGGTTCCATGTGCTGCTGGTTAATCTTTAACAGGAAAAAGCCTGGAGCAAAGGCATGAAGTAAGAAATATTTAATTCCACCATCTTGGTTTGCACTGTATGTTTTCCACTTCATAAATATTTTAGGCACTTGTGCTCCAGAACTGGGCTCTGTGTTCTGCAGGTTTGTGTGCCTGTGCTGCCCCACACGAGGCTGCCCCTGCTGCCCCTTCTCCAGCAGCTTCTGCCCAGCAGCCCCATTCCAGCATCCCCTCCCCAGGGCCAGTCCTGCCTGGGGGGCCCTGGGTGACACATCCCAGCACAAGGAAAATGCTGCCAGGTGGTACCACAAGTCCCCTCTGCTCCTGTGGATGCACAGCCGTACGTTTTTCCAGGTTTGGGGAACACTGTGATGGCCAGCAAGATCCCAGGGCTGTCCTCACCTTATGGCCTCCCCCACACACAGACATACCCAGTAGCGTATATATATTATAATTTTTATATATATATATATTTATATATATATACACATTAACAAAGAAGTTGCAAAAAAACCAAAACAACAAAAAGGGAACAACCCAACAGGAAGAACAGCCCTTCCCCCAAACAAAATGGAAGCAGGAATGTTACACATGGAAGGGGAGGCTGAGGGGAGCCAGGAGTCCACACACCCCAAACTTGGACACTGGTGTCACCAGGAGCAGAGGAACCAGCAGCAGCACCCTGAGCCCCCCTCCACGTCCTGGGCCCATGGAAGGGCTGCTGCTCCCCAAATCATGGTGACAACTGGGTGGGCTCTGCTCTCAGTACCACAGTGTGGGTGATGGGAAAGGCCCCCAGCCCCTGCTCGGGGTGTGGGGCTCCCCCAGCCCCCACCTGGCTGGGTACGAGACACGTGTGGGGGCCAGGGGGTCCCACAATTAGTGCAATTTCATCAGGTGCAAATGCCATGTTAAGGGCTTGTGGTCTCTGAGCTGAGGATGCTGAGTGCTCCCTGAGCCCATCCCAGCAGTGCCAGCACCAGCACTGCCAAGGCAAACACCCACCTCCGTGCCAGGGTGGCACAGGATGAGCAGCCCCATGGGACCGGCACACAGGGAAGGGACTTTGTAAGACCTTCCCGTGAAAACATCCAACTTAAGAGGGTGATCTACCTCCCAAAGTTAAGTGGGGCCATGCCAGGCTGTGGGGATGACAGACCTGCCCCGCTGCATCCTCCCTGAGCTCCTCCACCAGGGCTGGGAGAAGCAAGTGGAGCTGCTCCTGTGCTCAGCAGGACTCAGGAGCAGGGAGCATCCCCTATGCCTGCCCTCCCAGGCACCAAGGGCAGCAGCCTGTATCAGGGGGAAACCCATCTCAGCTTGGCAGGGCCGGCAGCACATCCTTTCCCAAGGTGCTGCCCACCTCCATTTTCCAGAAATCACAGCCCAGACACACGGAGAGATGGCAAGCTGGGGAACGGGCTCATTTGTGCACTCCTGGGCAAAGCTGTCACCACCAGACTCACCAACATACCTTGGCCAGGTCACTGGGAGGGGTCACCACAGGAATTCTGAACTGGCTCCAGATGAATTCAACCTGTCTCTGATGCAGCCCCCATGGGAGGAGCCCCAAGAGCCCTGTCCAAGCCAGCCACTCACTCCCTGAGCCTGGCCTTTAGAATCACAGAATAGTCTGAGTTGGAAGAGGCCCATGAGGATCGTGAAGTCCAGCTCTTGGCTCTGCACTGACACCCCAACAATCCCACCCTGTGTTTGGGAGCATTGTCTAAATGCCACTGGAGCTCTGGCAGGCTCAGGGCCATGACCATTCCCTGGGGAGCCCAGGCAGTGCCTGACCAGCCCGAGGGAAAAACCTTTTCCTGACATCCAACCTAACCCAGACTCAGCTCCAGCCTCTCCCTCGGTCCTGTCACTGGTCACAAGAATGAAGAGATGGGTACCTGCCCCTCCACTCCCCCTTGGGAGGAGTTGATGACAAAGGCCTCCCCTTTCTCCTTCTCCAGCTGAACAAACCAAATAACCTCAGCCACTCCTCACAAAACCCCTCCAGACCTTTCTTCATCCTCATGGCCCTTCTTTGTTCACTCTCTAATAGCTTCGTGCCTGTTTTATAATGTGGTGTGCAGAACTGCCCTCAGGGCTCAAGCTGAGGCTGCCTCAGCCCAGAGCAGAGCATGACAATCCCCTCCCTGGCCCAACGCCCCCAGAACAGGGATGTCCCTCCTGGCCGAGGATGGAGCCCTGCAGAACCCCACAAGTGCCAGCCTGATGTCACCCTTTGTGCCTGACCTGTGAGCCAGCTCTCACCCACCTCATGATCCTGTGAGAGATGGAATCAAAAGCCAAAGTCCAAAAGATTCCATCTCCTGGCTTTCCTGGATCAACCAGGTGGGTTACCCAGCCGCAGGACATCAGGCTGCACAAGCAGAGGTAGCTCCCTGTCAGCAAGCTCCACAGGAAGGGAGAAGCTGGCAGAGCTGGGTGGGCTCAGCTCAGTGGTCCCCAGTCCCACTGAGGCACCACATCCAGAGGAGGAGCAGGGGTTTCAAATGCCAGAGAGCAAAGCCCAAGCACCAGCTGCCTTGGGCCACCATAATGCCTGAAATCTTTGCCCCTGCAATGTCCCAGCCACTCACATGCCCACTGGCCCCAAACAGACCCCCATGGTGACAACAAGGCTTGTGTGCCAGTCCAGCTCCTCCTGACCTCAAATAAATCTGGAGACTGGAGCTTGGCCAGGGGACTTGATGCTTGTGGTTACTAGGAGTACTGGTGAGAGCCAAAGAGCTCCCAGTAACTCTGGGACGGACTCAGTCCTCTGCCACAGAGTAAACAGGATGGCTACACACTCACACCACCACAGAACCATGGAATAGTTTGGGCTAGAAGGAATCTTTAAAATGCACCCAGTTCAATCCCCTGGCATGGTGAAGAACAAACTAGAAGTCAAGACTTGGGGTCATTAATTTAGATTTTGGGTCATAGGGCATAGAGGTGGTCTTTGAGCAGGACTCTACTGCAGGCTCAGAGTAGGAAGATGAGGTTTTGCTGCTGGGACACCAGACAGGACACTAACGGAGGCCTGTGTGGAGCAGGGCACTGCTGGCCAGACCCCTGTCAGGAAGGAGCAGCTGCCAAACCTCTGTGCCAAGGGCCAAAGCTCCTCAGGGGTGCAGGCCTCCTTGGTTACTGGGAACCTCTCAAAGGAGGAGATGGTGGGCTGGAGGTCTGTGGCTCTCCACTGCAGGACCCCAAAAATGTATCAGGAGCATGCCACCTGCAGCATGGACAGCCACTGGGAACACCCTCAGTGCCATCTGCACTCCCACAGACCTCCAGCCTCCCTCCATGGGACCACCACCCACCACACAGCCACTGCCAGGGCTCCCCAGGCCCCAGGGCTCCAAGACTTACCCACTCCACCAGGGAAGCTCCCAAGCTCAGGCACACGGAAAGTCCTCCCTGAAAGTGCTGCTCAGTGTTCTGGGTCCCCACATCAGCTGTCACTGGGCCCCAGAGCCCGTCCCTCCTGTCCCAACCTGTGCCTCATGGTACACACGAGCCACTCCCTGACCACTGTGGCACCTCAGGTCACCCTGAAACCCGCCCCGGCCTTTCCAACCCCCAAGGGAAGACAGAACCATCCAGGTAACGATTTTGGGGAGAGGTGGGAACCGCTGCCAGAGAGCTGCTCCAGCCACTCTTGTGCACTCTGGAGCTCACCAACAGCAGTTCCTTTCCCGCCGTGGCTTGAGGTTCCTCCACTTTTCCATCAAAATAAGGTGGAGCCAGGTGTGGAGCTTGACTGCTCGGGCACCACGGTGGCTCTGCCAGCGGGCAGCTCTGGCCACTGGCACCCACAGGCACGGCCAGTGCTGCCATGGGGCACAGGCAGGCCTGGCAGCCTAGTGACAGGCTTTCATCCCTGACACGTACGGAGACTCCTGGGGCCGGCAGTTACACTCCTGCTGCTCGGGGTAATCGATGAAATCTGGGGCAGGCAGCCCCGAGAGGATCATCAGGGATTTGTTCCAGATGGTGAAGGTGGGACACACAGGCAGGATGAAGGAGACTTCGAAGGTGTGGAGGTGGAGGGAGTTGGCTGGGTCGTAGAAGGAGAGCGCGTTGTTGTCGTAGTCCAGGAGCACGCCGAGGCGCTTCATCTGCGGGTGCACCTCCACCAGCATCTCCTTGTTGTTGTGCCGCACCACAAAATTGTTGTTGCAGCGGGAGAAGACCCAAGAAGAGGAGTTCTTCCCGATCCACTCATTCTTGGGGGCTGACTTGTAAGCCACACCGATGGCGTACCTGCAGGAGAGAAGCTGAACTCAGCACCCCCAGCCTCGGCACAGCACCAAGCCCAGCCCTGATGGCTCCGGCACCCTGTGCTCTCAGAGCCCAGCAGCTGTAAAAGGGCACAGGGCGGGCATCTCTGGCAGAAGCTGGATGGGGAAAGCATTCCCCCTCACACAGGTGGTGCCCTACCAGGTGGAGGATCCCACCACCACCTCCCAGTAGTGGCAGCCGCTGTCGATGAAGATGTTGCCAGCCGCGCCGTAGCAGCCTGTCCCGCTGAACCTCTCTGGCGTGTGGCTCTTCTTCAGGGAGCTCTCGTCCTTCTCCATCTGCAGCCCATCATTGGAGATCTTCAGCTTCTTGTGAGCCATCTTGGGGTCCAGCTTGAATGGCTGACCTGTGGGGAAGAGACATATGGATCAGGATTTGTGTTATTGGCATCATGGTGCAGGCAAAGAGCTTCTTCACATCCCATGTTCTCAGCTTTGCATTTTTCATGGTGGGGTGTTTCATTTTCGCTTGGGTGTTTCCCCCCAAACCAGATACTACATGCAAACAAAGATACTAGATGCAAACAAAGAAGCAAACGGAGTCTGGGTGGGTTTTGCTGCCGTGTTTTCATGTGAGATGCAGTGAAATGCACACAGGCACCAGAGAGCATTTCCATAGGGATTCACCTGCTTCAGGACAAAGCAAATGACAGCTGCAGAGAACACCCCTGCCAGTACCTTCTCCCTCACATTTTGGCATCTGGCTGGGGGCATGACCAGTTGTGTCCTCCTGCTCCCATTTTTGGCTACAGACAGAGTCCCAGCAAGGTGAAACACTGACACCAACACAGCAATGGGGTCCCGAGGCTGGGCTGGGGACCCCCAGAACAGCCAGGAAACCCTGCACACAGACACACAAGGAGAACCCCAGGACACCTGGGAACTTCTTCAAAGAGCTGCGACATCAGTGACAACTGCAGAGCAGAGCTCATCTGTGCTGTGCTCTGTTACCTGATGGAAGCTCGTGCTGGTTTTCCTCGGAGCCCAATTTGCTGAATAATTGAGCTGAGAAGCCTGAAAGTAAAGCTGTAAATTGGGAGTGACCTGCCCCCCTCTCCTTCTTCTGGCTGCTCTGATCTTTCTGCCGTATCTTTTCCTGGCAGTAATGCAAAGAGACAAGCTCTGAGGAAGTGAGGTATAAAAATACTTGGCTCCATCAGGAGAGAGACACTCGCAGCTCTGCTTCCTAAGGCGACCCCTTGCTAAGGTCAGCGTGAAGAGCTGGAGCCCAGCCCCTGTCACTGGTTTGTGCTGGCACATCCCCGAGCAAGCTGCACCCGCAGGCAGTGTGTGTGATGGGCAGGCTGGGGGGGTCAGGGAGTATTGCAGGAACACAGCCAGGCACCTGCCACCATCAAACCCCTTCCCAAAATACCACTCTGACACTGGGAAAAAATACAGACTCTGCAGAGGTCATGAAGGTCCCAACCTCAACTCCCCAGCATGGGAGCTACCAGAGGAAGGGGGGTTCTGCTGGCAGCCTTCACTCACTGCTCTCCTACCATCACCAGCCCCTGTGCCTCCCAGTCACTGCTCTCCAGCCCCTAGCCCTGCCCTGCAGAGAGCCGAGGGTTGCAATGATTCCTCTCATCATTAATGATTCCTCTCATCATTAATGTGTATCTCCTGGCCTGGTCACTCTGATTACCTTTATCCCATAAAATCACCTTGCTGGGATATTCCTGACAGCCTTTTGCTGGTCATCCCTGCAAGATACTTGGGAGCTGCGGGGAAGCAGCCAGCTTCAGGGCTGGGCACAACTGGCTGCACCCCTGAGGCATTTATCAGCTGCATTATCCCTCCCTTCCCTGCAGAGCCAGAGCAGAGGAAATCCTGTCTGGCACTGGCTGTGTGGGAGCAAAGAGGCAGCCAGGAACCTGGCCAAGGTCAGTGGAATGTGGGGATGGAGCCAGGCAGGAGCTGTGTGCTGCAGCTGCATCCCCACCCTGCAGGATCCCAGACACCCACCCTGCTCCCCTGCACCTCACAGGGCTTCTGCACCCACCACAGTGAGCAGGGGCTCACGGGCTGGGGACGCTGCTGTCACCCACCCAGAGGGACAGCAAGGACACGCTGCCTGCTGCTTTACATAACAGCTATGGAAATAACTGGAACAAGATCCCCAGGAGCAGGAGACAACAGGCAACGCTCTGCCAGACCCGGAAGCAGCAGCCCAGCCCAGCAGGGTGAGTGCGGGGTGCCAGCGGTGCCAGCGGTGCCAGCGGTGCCAGCATGCAGCATAGCAGCTCCTGACAGGAGCAGAGGGCTGATGGCAGCCACACGTGGGGTGTCAGGAGACCATCCCTGAGGCAGAACTGAGAAGGAACCGAGGCACCAAGGGGGATGGGCACTCCAATGATTTAACAACACAGTGTTTCCATCCCACTGCCAGCCACTGCCTGCTCACCGTGAGCACTCAGCCATGCCCCGGGCACCCCAGTGCCCAGGAAAGTCTCTCCCACACCTGTCCTGGCCATCTGAGGGCCTGGGCACCTACTGTTGGTCTTGAGGCGGGCGGGCTCGCTGTTCCGGCTGCCCGCCTGGTTGATGGCCTTCACCAGGAAGATGTAGCGGGTGCCGCTCTGCAGCCCGTGCACTGTGTAGTGGTTCTGCTTGATGTTGGGGACGATCATCCAGCTGTCCATGGAGTTGTAGAGACCTGCAGTGCAGGAGAGGGGCAGAGATTTATTCCCAGGGAAGGAGAGAATACAAAGCCCCTGTGCTGCTGATGCAGAGCTCGTGTCCCTAGGAAGGTTTTTCCGCCTGCCTGGGAGCTCAGAGAGTCTGCAGGGAAATTTCCAGAGATGATAAATCCCAGCAAATACAGAATCTTTTTCATTATCACACAAAGGCAATGTTGGTAAGGCAGGGCCAGGGCTGCAGTGCTGGCATCTTGGGTTGCTGCCATGGGAAGTGATGGGGAAAGGGTGCAGAGAAAAGGAAATCCAGCCAGCAGCACCTTCCAGCCCAGGCAGATGGCAGAGGAAGCTGTTGGTGCCTGGGAGGGGGTGGCAGCCACCACCCTCCCACCACCAGCCCACTGTCACTCCCTCCCATGTCCCCGCTCCTGCAGGACAGCCTCCCTCCTGCTCCAGGGCCCCAGTATGCAATTTCAGCAGCAGAGAGGGATGTATCTGCACCCAAATTGATGTTTGCAACTGAATCTTGCTCCTGCCCAGTTCTCAGCACTCCAGAGAGGGAAGTAATAATCCATGGCTAAGGGAGGCTGATGCTTGGCTCCCTGACTGGACTGGTCTGCAGAGTGGTTCAAAGAAAATGAGCTCCCAGTGAAGGGATCCAGATGCTTGGAAATCATTCAGGAGGCTGAACTCTTTCTGGAAATGGGAAGGAATGAAGAATCCAAGACCTTGGGGGTGCCAAGCTGGCTGCTGCAGTGATTTGCAGTGTCTGAGCTACCAGGCCTGGCATGTGTGGAAATGTAGTGCTGTACCTCAGGTTGGGGAACACAGCACTCCAGGAAAGGGGAAAAGCCTCACATGGTGCCACTGAGGCTGTCCTTGCCACCAGCATGACTGGGATGAGGATCACGTGCAGCTGGCATGAGTAGCTGGAACTGGGGGACAAGGGTGCTGTGGGTGCTCAGGGGAAACCAGGGCAGCTGTGACAGCCCAGCGGCAGGGCGTTGAGCCAAAAGGAAAAAGGAAGTGTGGAAGAAGTAGCTGGAGGCTTCTTAGATCTGGTGTGAGGTGAGGAGTGAATTTGGGGTGGCTGGACGGGGGTTTCAAAATGTGCAGAGCTGGGAGGCAGGAGCTGGGAACACTCCACACCTCTTCTGCAACAGCTTCCAATTCCTTTATCCTCAGTGGCTGGCTCAGCCGCAGGACAAGGGCAGGTTGCAGTCCCTGTCATGCTGAATTTGGTTTGGGATACACATGGGAATGGCTGAGGGGCACAGAGCAGTGTGATGTGAAGTAGAAAATAAAACAGATGTGATCCTGATTGCAGCCTGCACGCAGAGCTGCTCTCCTTGGAGCGCACAGCTTCCAGCCTGGCCTGTCCGTGTCACCCTCCTGCAGGAAGGAGCAGCTGGGGATGCTCCAGCAGGGAGAACGAGGTGCCTGAGTGATGACAACCAGAAGGATTTGGCCTTCCAAGTGGGCTTCCATCGCAAAACAACCTCAAAGAGCTTGGCCTTGAAGACCAACGTCCTTGCTCCCACCCTTAAGCTTAAAAAAGGTTAAAAAAATCCCTTTTATTGTAGCGCTCATCCATAAAAATGTCTGGCTCTTGCCAAGCTCTTGGCTTTGATGGAAGCATGAAGGGAATGGGTTCCACAGGCCAACTCTGCACACCTTGGAAAGGTATTTCCTCTCCTGGTCAGGCTTCCAGCTCCTGCTCAGTGTTCCAGTGTCTCTCCACATGAGTTCAGCCAGGGTCCCATTACCCAAACTGTGCTGCGCCAAGGGACAGTAATTACTCATTTTCTTCTCAGGGATTTAACAGATGTTTTCTTCATTCCTCCTACAAAGAGCAACCTGGAGGTTGCTGGCTGGCCAAGGAGGACACTTCTGACATGCAACCCTCTGGGCTCTCCTCCAGCACTGCCCTCACTGCTCCTCATCCTCATGATCTCCACTGCTCCTCCTTTCCCAGTACCTGTGCCAGACCCCATAGGTGGGCAGGGGACTCATTCCCAAGTCCCTTGGTGCATGGAACTCCAAGCCACGTGCGTCCAAAGTGGGATGTGGGAAAAGGTGAGAGCCAGATCCTTCCCTGGCATCGTTCCAGGCCAAGGGCACAAGCTGCAGCAGGGGAAATCCTGACTGGAAAAGGGCAAAATCCTCCTAACTGAAGATGAGGAGGCACTGGATGGTCCATCCCTGGACAGTCCTTCAATGAGCAACATGTCAGCCCAAATTGCACAGAGCTGGCACAGGGACCTTCAGGCATCCCTGCCTACCAAAACCACACGGTGACACCAGCAAATCCCCATCTTGTCCACAGCTGGATGTGCAGGGGACATGGAGCTGGTGGCCACCCAAGAGCAGAGCCAGAGAGGTGGCTGAGCTTTCCAGGCTTCCAGAGGACAAAGTGCTGGAGACAACATGCTCTTGCTGGGAGGGAGAGGAGAGCCAAGCAGGGCGGGTCTGGCTGCGGCAGCACCGGCACCCGACAGCCTCCATGGAAAGGAAACACATCATCTTGTTTTCCAAAACAAGGGCAAAGGCTGGGGAGGTGAGATCCAGCTTGGAAAGTCACAGGGAATTTTCTCTGGCAGCTTCCTGCACATTTCAGAGTGCACTGAGCAGCCTTCCAGAGCCGTGACAGTGTGCTGCCGGTGCCTGCATCCTTCCAGCCAGTGGGACAGACTGACAGCAGCCCAGACACCCACTCTGAGGCACTGGGCAGCGCTTCTCACAAAGGCAAGTGCTGCTAGGAAAACCAGAAATAAAACTTCCTCACAAGCCACAGATCATCAGTGATTCTGCCTTAAGTCCTCAAATCAAATCCCATCCCTGTGAGACAAACCTGTGGAGCTATGGAAAAACAACTAGGTATGGCAGTAATTTTCATGAAAAATGACCTGGAAATATGCCTGAGAACTGTTCTGAGGGTTTATAAACCACATGAGTTATCAGCCACAGAGCAGCCAGAGCTGCCCTGTGTGCGACTCCAGGTACTCGGAGCTGTGAGATGCACAGGAGCCTCCAATGCTCCTGATGCCTCACCAAGTCGGGGCTGATGACACCAAGTGCAGACCAGAGCCCCTCAGGGGTGGCCCCCCAGCATGAGGAGGTGTCTGTCCACTGTTCTGATCCACCAGCCCTTGGCAGATCCTTTGCTGCTGTTTCCTCCACAAATACCCAGCCTTTAAACCCACTGATGAACCTGAGAACCTTTTCCTTGCAGAACCCGAGAACCGTTTGGGTTGGAAGGGACCTTAAAGCTGATCCAGTGACACCCATGGGCAGGGACACCTTCCACTGTCCCAGGATTCTCCAACCTGGCCTTGGACACTTCCAGGGATGGAGCAGCCACAGGGTGCGTGGGCAACATGGGATTCCTTGCTGAAGGGGAGCGTGGTGACTCACTGATGAAGTTGGCCTGGCCAGTGAAGATGGTGTACTGCAGCTCATAGGAGCTGACGCTGAACTCGTCCTCGGAGATCCAGTGCACGGTGATGGTGTCGTGGGAGGCTGTGCAGAGCTCCTCACGGACTGACGGCGGGTTCGGTGCTGTGGGGCGGCACAGAACACAGACTTCAGTCAGTTTGGGCCTTCCTTCCCTAAAAACCCAGGGCTTTCCTGCTCATGCCAGGGCTGAGATGGGCTTGCAGCAGGAGTAGTCTCAGAACACCAAAAACTCCCTCATTTTATCTGTCATTGTGTTTCCCACTGAACCAAACTTTTTAGTTTAACAAGGCATCCAGAGGTCAGAGCACAGGGTTTTCACTCCTGCTCCATCAGGTCTGACTCCATCAGCTCCACACTTAAACAAGCTGATAACTCACTTCTGAATCCAACCAATTCCCTGCACTGGCTGTGGAATAAGCATTTTATCCCATAACTGATCTGGACATGCTTGTGCTAATCTTTCCCTGAAACCTGATCCGCCTCACGATGTCAAAATCAGATTTAGGTGAGCAAGGATGTCCTCGCCTCCCTGGAGCTCTCATCCCTCCAGTGCTCCAGCACAGGCTGGTCCAGCAGCTGTTGCTGCTTCCAGACCCCTGAGGGCAGGGATCAGTCTGTGCTGGGGCATCAGGGCAGCACTGAGGTCCTGCCAAACAGGGTTCATAATTTAGGACCAATTGACCCAGAAAAAGGGCAGGAAAAGGGAAATGTTAAAGCACAGAGTGCCCTAGAAGTACAATAATTGGTTAATTCATCATTCCCCCTCTGTAATCCTTATGGACTTTCACATAATCCTTATCTTTCTTGCATCCTTATGGACATCAGCCTCCCCCACCAGGTCATGGAGACAACGATTTTTAATCTTTCTGGACTTTTCCATGGGTCCTTCAGGAACGGCAGGTGAAACGGGAGGATGGGGACATGTCCTGGGGACAGGCCCTGCTCTGCCAAAGCCAACCTGGTGCTTGTTACTGGTTAAGTCCTAAATAGGTCTGCCAGCCCTTGGTGGAGCACAGGGCAGGGGGCTGAGGGGAAGATACAGAGCACACTTGAGCACTCACCTGTTAGATAATCCAGCCCCTCCAGCAGCTTCTTCTCTCTGGAAAAATCTAAAGCAAAGTTTTCAAAGGCATCATTAAAATTGATATCTGGTATTAGGACTTGCGAGGATGCAGTTGCCATGGCGACCCTGGAAGGAAAGAAGGGACCATCAGTACACAGCAGGGCGCAGGAGGGAGGCACAGGGGTGGGGGAGCCTCACTGTGCCTCACCTGCTGCCAGGAAACCAGCCTGCACCTACAGACCACTGCCCCCACCCAGGTGAGTGGCCTAGCCTGGGGACAGGTTCCCTGGGAGTGGGGGGCTCCATCCCTGGAGTCTACAGCTTTGACTGGCCCCTGAACTCCTTTTGGATTGGCTTCTCCACCATTCTCCTGCCTCAGGGAAGGGGGCTTGCTTCCCCAGTATTGTTAGGACCTGCAGCACCTGTCCTGCGAGGGAAGGGAACCCTGAGTTCATGTGAGGACAGCACAGTGGGAGGCTGCAGGCATGGCTGGGGATCTCTGGGGAAGGGACTGGAGGGGACTTGGGTCATCTCTGGGCAGGGGCCAGCCCCAGCAGCAGTGCCCCGAGCCCAGCCCACCTCTCAGCCACGTTCCTGGCAGTCTGTAGGAAGCGTGCATGGTCGTTCTCCTTCAGGATGTGCTCGGCCTGGTTGATGAGCACCGTGGAGCGCTCCAGGCACTGCCGGCAGTTGGCAACCTGCTGGGCCAGCTTCCTCAGCTTCATCACCTGCGGGGAGCAGGGCCACAGCGGCGCTCAGCAGCTTGAGGGGCACACAGGCATCCCCAGCCCGAGCCAGGAGCTGACTGTGGCGAACAAGGAGCAGTGGGACGGCACAGGGTGTCCCAATGGCTCTGGGGAGGCAGCACAGCAAAGCACTTTCACGTTAAACTTTGCTGGGAGGGGGAAAGGCCCAGGGCACAGAAGCCTGCCTGGAGGGTCCCAGGTGTGATGGACGCTGGAGAGCAATGCATCCTCTCTATGGGGAGAGCAGGCTGCCACAAGACTCCTGCCACTCACTCAGCACAGGGAACCTCAGGAACAGGGGAAGTGTTCACAGAGCTGATGGAAAACCTCACATTCACAGCGGCTGAACTGAACTGCTGGGTTACCAAGGTATGAGGGCATGTGCATGTTCTCCCCCTCCCTTCTCCCAGGCTCCATACATCTGTTGGGCCATTTGTCAGGAAAAGCAGGGCAGAACAAAAGGAAAACCAAATGGCAATCCAGCAGGAAAGCAGAACTCCTTGCTCCTCAGCTGGAGCACTTCAAACCAGCCACAGCCTCTAGAGGTTATTCCTCTCTCCACCACTTTTGCTGAGGGTTTGGGCACTAATCTGAGCCCTTTGCCTCTACCCAGCTGCCAATTGAATGAAAATAACATCTTGGAGCTTCCAGGCCCTTCTAAGCATGGCTGGAACTGGACAGCAGAGCCTGGAACAGTCAAGGAAGAGGGCAGGAGGAGCAAGCAGACAGACAGATGGACCGGCAGACGGCACCATTACATAAAATATGTTCCCTGGAGTGCTTGGGGTAGAAGCAGGATTCCAAAGCTCCCACTGCTTCCAGGGTGTCCTGGAGCTCTGCTGGTGGTTCTTCTGCCTACACTCGCAGTGGAATCTGCTCCCAAACTGCCTGGGCAGCATCTGTACTTGGGCTTGGCCATGGGTACCGTGGTGGGACCCCAGTGCACACCCGAGCTCGCTGAGAACAGCAACGGGGTCACGCAGCTTCCCCTGGGCACCCTCAGAGCTACAGCCCTGCAGCCCTCTCACTGCTGCACGTGGAGAGCCCAGAAGGTGAGGCTGATGTCTCAAACACCAACAGCTGGACAGCTGCAGACCCAGCTGGGGCTGCTGGGGCTGGAGAAGGGGCCCCAGGGAGGTAGGGCAGCACTGTCCTGGCACAAACATCCTTGCTGTGGCTCTTGGAGATAAGCACAGCACAGGAGTGAGATAGAGAAGTGGCATAGACTGTAGGGGGATCAAGACCACCAAAGACCCCTGAAGCCTCTGGCTCATTTCCAGAAAGGTCTGGAAGAATGGACTGTGCATGAGAACTGATTTGCAGAGAAAGTGAGAACTCGCCAAGGCAGGCAAAACATCTGCAGAAGAAGTGCCCCCAGGAGCCTGGACACCCTGTTAACTGGATTCATGCTGGAACCAGGACTGATAATCTCCATTCTTTCTTTCTTTCTCTCTCTCTCCTGCTTTAATTCACCTGCCTCTCTCTTCCCCTTCACCCTACCCCTTTATTCAAAACCCACGCGCTTATATTGGGAGATCAGTATTTAACAATTTCCATGCCAAATAAATTGTTTGCAGTTGACTAATAAAACTTGATAGGCTCTTGCTGACCCTCTGATATTTGTCTTTCAGCGATGAGCATCTATGAATCTTGGGAGTTCCCTTCCCCTTTGGGGTGGAATGCTATACATAGAAACCACTGGGAAACACCTGGAACCACTGGAAGAAAGGTGCACACACTCCCACAAAGATGAGGGTGAGAAGCAGCTCCCTCCCAGCTGTGCTGCAATGCAGAGTGTGCAGCCTCTGCTCGCTCCGCAGCACTGTGGTCCTTCAATATTAATCCCACATTATTCTATTAGAACCACAGTGGTGAAGAGCCCTGAGGAAGCTGTCGGGAGTGATCCAAGCCTCTGCACCAACTTGTCACGCTGACCAACACGCTGTTCCTCCTCCAGACTCATGCTTTGTCCTTGGCAGAGGAGACCTGGGGCAGCAGCAGTGATGGACCCCCGGATATGGGGTGGCATGGAGGGCAGCACCAGGGGACACCCAGAGCTTGGACAAGGAGATGCATGGGTGCTGCCCAAAGCAAACCCCTCTTGGCAAAGCAGCACAGGCTGCTGCAGCCCCTCTGCTCAGGTTTGCCACATCCCAGAGGCACTGGCTGCTCCCAGACTGGAGGAGCAGAGCCTGCCTCATGGGCACAGGAGGGCACCTGTGCCAGGCACACCTGAGCTGGGACCCCTCACCTTTGTCTCCTTGATCTTGACAGCGATGACCTGCTTGCGCTGGCGGATGATCTCCATCAGCTCATCACACTCCTCCATCAGCTTGGCCTCGTGCATGGCTGTGTTCACCTGGCAGGAACAGCAGCACACAGGAGTTGGGAGGGACACACAGCTCACAGGTTTTAGGAGGGATGTACGACCCACAGCTCTTAGGAAGGACACACAGCACACTCTCATGGCTGTGCTCACAGTAGTGCACACACACGGAGTGCAGTGGGGGCACAAGCAGAGGCTCCAGGCCTCTGCCTCCAGGGAAGACCAGTATCCATGGGAGGATGGACAGGACGGGACAGCTCATGCCCTTCATGGAAGAGGAGTCGAACCCCAGCACTTCATTAAAGCAAACTACAGAATAGAAATCAGTTTTCTTAATTTTATACTCCCAAATCCCTCTGAAACAACGCAGCCTTGAGTGAACCACATTTTTGCTACAGGATCTTTTTTTAAACCTGGCCAGCAGATTATGCAACACTGGAGTGGGAGACAGCTGATGGTCTGCAAAGAGAGCTCCACCGAGGAAAAACAGCAGAAAATCTTCCCAGTCTGCTGCATGTGGCAGGGGATGGGGAATGGCCCCAGGGTTTGAAGCCTGCAGCAGCTGCTGTGGCACTGCTGCTGTGGCAGGGCTGGCAGCACCCTGGTCCCTCAAAGCTGTGTGCCCACAGGGGTGGCTGTCACTCCAACTTCCCAGGAGCACAAACCTGGACTCCCCCTCTCATTCAGCTTCTGGGACACACGGGGGAAAATGAGGCTGAAGGATGTGCACAGCAAGGGGCAGGAAGGAAATGGGCCAAGGGACAGGAGGGGAGGCTTGGGCCCCTCAGCTCGGCCCTGGGTCCATCCCTCCAGCCAGCTGCTGCCCAATGGTCCAGGCCTGGAGTGTTCTCCCTCCATGATGGCTCCAGGACATAAAACTGTAGCCATCCACAGCCTAAATCTGAAAACCTGCCCAGGTAAGAAACCTGCCCTCAACCATGTCCATGTTCTGGAGGGCTGAGGCAGATAAAGTTGCAGAGAACACCATGGTCCCTTTCCCAGTTGCCTTCTGCCAAAAAAGGAGCATTTTTGAGGCTAGGGTTCCCCCAAAGGGCCAGCAGAGCATGGAGGGGGTACTGCAGACCAGCACTGCTCCACTGGAAAATCCCTGGCTCAAGAACACCTGGCCACTGCCCAAACCACTCTGCAGGGATGAAGCAGCTCCAAGGTAAACGCTGGGTTTGGGGGTGAAGACTCAGCAGGTGCTACGGCTGCAGGAAAGCTGGGCAGCTTTTAGTTCTAACAAGGGAGAGAAAAAATATTTCACCCACCTCAATTCTGGGGGGGAATGTGCTAGGGACAATAATCCTAGAATAAACTCAGCTCTGGGAAAAGCCTGTCCTGCACCTCATGGGGATGAGAAACACATCTCAGCCCACAGCCTGACTCACGCACAGGCAAACCTCCTCCGGCGCGCCTGGCAGCTTGGGCATGGAGCAGAGGACCCCATCCCGGCTCCACAGCCCTCAACAGCTTTCTGGCTGTGCCCTGAGGACACCAGGAGCTCACAATGAGGCTGCCCTGACACAGAGGCCACAGTCCCATGGCACAAAGCAGCTTCTGCTCCCCCCACAATGGGGACACTGGGCTGGTACCATCCCCATTTTCCGAACTTAGCTTCTCTGCAGGGCTGCTACCTGCTCTTCTGGCTCCACATTTCCATAACTGCCACAGGATTTGGGCATTTCAGCCTCTCTCAGTGCAGGTCCCCAGGCACCAGAGTCACTCTGAGGGGCAGCACAGGCTCAGGGTCTTGAGGACACTCACAGAGCCCTTCTCAGGAGTGAACCCCTGTCCCTCAAGATGCTGGTGGCACCATTCTCTGGACATGCCATGAGATTTGCACTGAATGTGTCAGAGGGGCAGAGGACATGGGAATTGCATGTGCCTGCCTGTGTGCCTCGTCCACAAATAGCTCAAAAGCAAAATTCCCTGGAATCAGACTGATGGGGAACAGAGATATTTTCTGCTTCACAGTTTACTGTGCTCTCTGCAAAGGAGCCTCCGAGGGCCCGGCTGCACATTCAGCATAGTTGAGAAATGTTATTTGAACTGTTATTTTAAGCAGAACGTCTGACAAAGCTGAAAACTCCCAAACTCTGTCAAAAATGACAGCTTAGAGGTCTCAGACTCCGAGGATCAGACAGAAATACCAAATATCTTCCAATTTATCCTATGTCAAGTCATTAAGACATTGAAGTTTGATTCAAAGGAAGGGGTTTCGAAGGACATCCAGCTACATTCCTGCTCCGTCCCTGGTGGGTTCTCAGAGCCAAAGCATGGCCCATCAGAGCAGCAAGGGCTAGTGACTGTCACCAGAGCTCTGCAAGGGCATCCTGGCTCCTTCTCTCTGCCAAACATCCATTTGCTATCTGTGCTCCCAGACTCAGTCCAAGCCCACTGAGCCCTGGGGAAGAGGAAGCCCAGGACAGACAGCTCCAACAAAGCCATTCCTACTGCAGAGTGATGCACAGGCAGAGAGAAGCAGGACAACACCAGTGACACACAAGGCCAGCAGTGCTGCAGAGCCAAATGGGATTTTTCTGCTCCTTATTTTGGCTGGAAGTTCAGAGCATCTCAGCCCCCTCCTCCTTCTCTTTGCACATTGTGACAGCGGCTGCCAGCTGCTGGCGGCACACTCAGCCCTGCTGGCACTCACAAAAAGGGCTTCTGCACTCACTCTCTCTCTTGCCAGATCATCAGGACATTATTGAGGAGTGAAGAACAAAGTGATGGCGCTGCCTGCAGAAACCGCAGGGCCTGAAGCGCCTGCACGGCCCCAAAGCCGCGGCTGTGCTGAGGTGCAGGTGGTGAAGGACAAGCTGCAGCTCCCTGGGCAAGTGCACCACGGATGCTCTGCTGTGGGCAAACGACTCCACCCAGCACAGGAGGGTCCCTTGTGCTGCTGCAGCATCCCTGCATCCTGCCATACCTTTCCCAAAGCATCCCTCCAACTTGCAGCATCCTGAGGCAACATCCCTACATCCCACCTCAGCGTTCTGCATCCTGCTGGGACTGTTGGATGGCTCGGGGATGCACAGGACTTTCACACCCAGCCTGGGGTGCTAAGGGTGAAGAAAACAACCGTTGTGTTCTGTCAGGCACCAGCAAACTCCCCCTGAACCCACAGCTGCAATCTCAGCAGCAGCCTGGGGTTTAGTCCTATGGGGAGCTGGTGGCTCAAGGAATTGCTGCATGCTTGGTGTCACCCAGCTGAGACCAATTTGTAGGCTCAGTGTCACCCAGCAGATGAGCCTTGTTGCAGGCTCAGTGTCACCTGGCTGAGCCCTGTTTCCACGCCGCGTTTCACCCAGTCTTGGGGGCAACTGCTGCCCCCATGCTCATCTCTGCTCCCAGGGGAGCCCCAGGAAAGGACCCTGGGGAAATCCATGCATTGCCTCCCTTGAGCTGGGACCTGCCCCAGAGCCTCCCCCAACCCCTCCTGGCCCTCACCCACCTCCACTTGCTGGCAGATCTGTATCAGCTTGGCCATCTGGTTTTCCAGTTCGCTGTTGCGTTTAACCAGGTTGGTGAGATTTGTCTCCAGGGTTTGCTGCAGGTCCAGAAATGGGAAAAACAGGAAAAACACAGAGATCAGCAAAGCTGGAGTGTCCTCAGTTCCCCGCCAGCACCTGAGACCCTCTGCCACCCAGCACACTGCCTGAGGGAGGGATGCTGGAATAACTCTGGGGGTCCTCGGCAGCTCCTGCCCGTGCCAGGGGCTGTGCCATGGAGGGACCCAAGCCAGCCCCACAGTGACCCTGGGGTGTCACTAGCTGGAGAGGACAGCGTGGGAGTCTGCCCTTTGCCACTCCTTTGGAGAGCAAATTTTGACTGTTTTCATCACCAATTTTGTTCTGCACAGGATGAGGGAGATGAACAAGAGCCTGATGAGCCACAGCAGAGGGATGTCTCCTCTGGCAGCAGCTTCAGCTGGAGCTACAGTGGCACAGGCACAGAGAGCTCAGCTGCACTGTGCTGGCTTTCAGTCCCCAGACCTGCTGCCCTTCGCTCACCAGAGCACCTCTCAGCCAGTGGATCTGGGCCACAGGATTATGAGCAGTGGATCACCGGCTGCAGATCACAAGAGAACAGCCATGCCTGGGCCTGCTTAGGTGCCCACAGGCTGCACCATCCTGAGAGACCAGGGGATGAAGAGCCCATTTGAGGGGATATCCCTAGGGATCCCTAGGGAACCCCAAGGCCATGGGGGGAACACAGCCTGTGGGTGTTACCAGTTTCAGAGACACATGCTGGCTGCATGTGCTCTGCTAACAGGAATGCTTTACAACAAAGCACTCACTACCTGTTGCAGCGCTTGTCAGGAGATCATATCCTATTAATATTTTAAACTCCAGGGCTGGAAGAGGGTCCCTAAGGTGGTTCATTCATCTGCAGGTAGGAATGGCAGTCTGAGGCTTTCATCTGACTCCAGCAGGCCCATAAACATGACCCTTCTCTGCACAGATGGGTAATTGGGGCTACTGAGCCAGGAGAACTTGAATCATAGGCATGGAGCACAAGCAGAGCACTCATTCCTGAAAAACCACTGGCTCCTTAAATACTCCAAGCTCGTTTGCAACCCTGAAAATTGCTGGCCAAGGGCGAGTAGGGCAGAACACAGGAACAGGCTGGAGAAATGGAATAGAACCCAGGGAGCCTTGGTTATGCCAGAAGGGTTTGCAGAGTGGGGCTGGATGGATAATGGAAAAGCCAGCTGCTCCCACCCCCCTCTCCTCACAGCCCAGTATTATAAACATCATTCCACTACAGCAAAGAACATTTCACTTGCTAATTACCTCCCTCATCACCAGCGTGGCTGCACTGAGGCTGCAGCTTTGAACTCGCAGCAATCTGCTTTCATCTCCCAGGCTGTGATGGAGGGCAGGGCGGGGGGCTGAGGCACAGCTTTGAAGCACACGTGCTCACACCCTGTTTGTAGCATCCCAAGTTTTCTAGGGGATGCATCACTCCTCCCATCCACAAACACACACAAAGCCTGTCCCCAAGCACGGATCCCTTCACCACACATCCTCTGTGGCAATGCTGAGGCAATCATGGGTGCTATTCTGGCATCAGCGATGCTTCCACAGACCTTTGCTGCTCCCCTGCCCCTCAGTGCCCCCACAGACCCTTGCTGCCAGCTCCTCTGCATCCTGGCAAAAAACAGATGGAATGTTTCCATCTGTTTGACATGCTGAAACAAATAAAATGGGCTTGAAGCCTGGATCACAGCAGCTGGTTATTTTGTAGGTGTATATAAATTACAGCAATTACAGGGGTTGGGTTTTAATTGCTTTATAAAATGCCCGTCATTTCCCAAAACCTCCACCTTCTGTCCTGAAATATAAACAGGTGATTTCTCTACAACTGCAGAGACAAGTGAGAAAAACTGATAAAAAGGCCTTGAGCAGGAGTCACTGGTGCTTTGTGGGGAGGGGGGCCTGGGTCACCCAGGGACAGTGGGAGCAGAGGGGAAGTGCCCAGGTGCCCTGGGACAGGGGCTGAACCTGCCCCATCAAGGACCCACAGGATCAAACCCTCCCAGGACTCCAACAGAGCAGCTCAGCACCTGCACTCCCCCCCTGCCAGGCACCAGATGCACAACAAATCCATCCCCACCCAGCCAGAGGAGAACACTCACACAGCACTGACCTGCAAGTACCAAAGCTCATGTTTGTTCATGGGCACTACAGGCAACAACTCCATTTTCCTTTTCCTCCAAATGCCAAACAAGCAGTTGAACTGAACGTGGATTTCTCTGTTTGAAGAAGGCATCAAAGTTGCAGGCTCAAGACAACTTCAGGAACTATAAATACTGGTGTCCTCCTGGTCCCTGTGCTTCATCAAACACAACCTTGCCTATGCGTGGCCAGAGCCACTCTCCACGGCTGGTCCCCAGCCCAGCCACCAGTCTGGAAGCTGGCTCACCCTGAGAAATGCTGTCAGCCTCATGGCTTTAACCAGCTGAGAGATGAAACACAGCAAGCTCTGAGCCCCAAGCAGGTGGCCAAAGAACAGGCTTGCCACATGTCACCCAGATCTGACGCTGAGGGGCTCCAAGTCCCCAGGGGTTTGGGCCAGCCTCAGATCTCCTCCAGCAGCATGAACCTGTGGGTGTGGGATGGGAGGACCTGGAGAGCCCTGGAGCTGGGAAAGCCCTAGGGACAGGAATGCAGGGGTGGTGAGTGGCTGCTGCCATCCCTCAGCACTGCTCTGAGGGGCGAGGCAGCCTGGCACGATGACACAGAGGGTGTCCTTCAGCTCTGCCTTACCCCAGACAGGTTTCTGCACTTATCTTCATGGGAAGGCAGCCAAAACCGGAGAGTGATACTTCCAGTGATTTACTCAGGGCTCTTCTCATTGCCCCTGTTCATCTATAATCACTTCCAATAATGGAGGCGAATCCCTGCCCTGATCCTCCTGCACACCACAAACACAAATCACGTGTGCATCCACAAACCCACGTGCAGGCACACAGGCACCAAGTAAAAACCACTCCAAAATGCTCCCTGCATGCCAGAGCAGCAGGAAAACCAGTTCCTGGAAGCCAGTGTTCACCAGCCTCACCTGGACAGGGCAGGGGACAAGCACCTGCGGGGCCGTCTGGGATCGCTGCCACGCTGAGCAGGCACAGCCAAGCCCTTGGGGCTGAGGATGTGCTGCCAGCTCCCAGCACGGGGCAGGATTCCTGCTGGGTATCCTCTGACTTGTTTTGGAGCAGCACAGGGAAGCCAGATGTCGCCAGGACATAGCCCAGAGCATCAGGAGTCTGCCATGGAGCTCCTGAGGGAGCCGCTCGTTTTCTAAAACCACAGTGTTGGTGACAGCATGAGGCAGCTGTAATCGCTGGGGACCTCGACCCATGTCCCTGCTGCTGGCCAAAACTGCTCTGCACTGAGCTCCTGCCCCAGGATGTGGGGATGATGGAATTGTGCTGTGTCTCAGAAATGCTGGGGCAGCTTTCTGGGGAAGCAGCAGCTGGACAGGGGTTCCTGCAGGTAGCCCCACCAGGGTCCTTCCAACCCATCTGCTCTGAGGGGATTTTGGAGCAGGACAGTGCCGGTGGGGGTGGTCCAGCATCCTCTCACTCCACTGGCAGTTGCCTCTGTGCTGCCAAACTAAAATCACAGAACAGTTTCAAAGGGATGGTAAAGCTCATCTCATACAAGCCCCAGGGACACTTCCACTATCCCAGGGTGCTCCAAGCCCCATCTAACCTGGCCCTGGACACTTCTAAGGCACTGACAGCACTGCACACATCAGGCTTTTCTCCATGGCCACAGCAGGTCTGCAGCCTGGCACTGCTCCCACTCCCTGCCACAGCTGCACTGAGGGCTGGACACGGCACTGCCCACTGCCAGCCCTGGCACAGCACAGCCAGGTGTTTCCAGCTGCAAGGGGGAAATTTAAGTTAGATACATGGAAGAATTGTTCCCTGGCAGGGTGGACAGGCCCTGGCACAGGTGCCCAGAGCAGCTGTGGCTGCCCCTGGATCCCTGGCAGTGCCCAAGGTCAGGCTGGACATTGGGGCTTGGGGCAGCCTGGGACAGTGTCCCTGCCCCAGAAGTGTCCCTGCCCAAGACACTGGGCAGAGGTGCCCCTGCCCAGGAAGAGGGGTAGAACAAGATGAGCTTAATGTCCCCTTTAACCCAAACCATTCTGTGATTCCACAATTCTATGTTTAGAATCAATACCCACCACCAAGGAAAAAAAAAAACTTTGGGGAAAAATATGCAAAGGCAGTCAGCTACTGGGCTTTGCTCAGAGAATGTCCCTAGACAACGAGACGAGTGACAAAGAGACAGGACTGAGCTGCCATGTGTGACACTAATGCATTTTAAGTTGCTATGGAGCAAAACAAACTGAGCAAGAGCTGAAACCTCTGCTAGCATTTGGGACTGCTGTCGCCCCCCTGGCAGAGCTGACCCAGAAACCAGGAGGCTCTGCACAGCTTGGGGGGGCTCTGGTGGTGCAGAAGAGCCAAGAGCCAGCCTAATCCAGGCCAAGGGGCTCTGGCAGAGACCCCAGCATGGAGGGGCTGGAGACTGGGGTATGCACTCAACCAACACACCCAAAGGGGCAGCAACATGCCCCATGTCCCCTGCTCAGTGTGAGCAGTCAAAGAGCAGCTCCAAATCCATTCATCAGGTTTGATCCCTGACAATCTGATAGAATTCAACTCTGACTGGCTTGCTCTGTGCTCACCTTCAGCTGGGAAGCAGCTCTGGAGGGAAGCTCCCCAGGGGAGCAGGGCTGGGGATGCAGTGGGTTTGTCACAGCCAGCACTCCCAGGCACATCCATCACAAGCCCTGTGGAGGGAGTCACCCATGCACACAGTGCTCCAGCCATGTCCCCAGTGCCAGCCTGGGGCTGGCCCCAGGCCCCCCGCTTCACCTGGCAGAAAGCACAGGGTAATCCCAGCCTGGCAAGACCTAGGGCTGGGTCCTGCTCACAGTGGGGTAAATCCACCATTTCAGTGGCCATGCTCCAATCTGTAAATGGGATTAAAGAAAGGAAGGAACCATCAAGAGCCCATAGGAGCATCTGTGCTGGGCTGAGCAGGGACTGGGGGGCAGGCAGGCAGGTGGGATCCATGCTCCTCCACATAGCATTCCAGAGTGGGCTGCATCAGCACTTACTGTGTCTTGTGTCTCCTTGGGAATTTGAATTGAGGAGAGAGAAACTAAAGCAGAACCCCCGAGCAAACAGGGTGAGCTGCATGTGGGATTTGCAGGCGCTGCACGTGCTGCTGCTGAGTCAGCACATCCTGGGTTTGTGTCTCCTTGGCTCTGCTGCAGCATCTGCTCCTGGCCTGAGCGAAGCAGCATTGCCCGAACCCGCTTGGTTTTGGGGAGCAAACCTGTTGATTGTCCCACCACATGAGCTAAAAGCACACTCTGGATCTGTCATGCAGCTGCCTCGCCCATGGGAAGCTGTCACTCACTCATTCCTGCACTCCTATGTGCCACCATCACCAGTGCCACACATCTCGGGCAGCTGCAGCATTTCATTACACCTGCAGAGCTCCTGCCTTTCTGGGGTACACCTCAGCTGAAGAAATGAGAGGGACAGAAATGGCTGTAGGTAAAACTTGCTCCCTCACCCGATGATGGAGCAACCTAGAGTCCCACTCACCTCCTCCCAATGCCTCACTCCTTGGCCTCTGCTGCCCGGGAATGTGACCAAATGTTCCTGCTCCTACAGACAACCTGGGAGTGATGCTAATTCTCCTGAAAATCAAAGCTGTCCTGGGGAAAAGTCACACAAATTAATTTAATGTTGTTGTGTCTCCAAAGTCTCTGATTAGTTGCAGACTTAGTCCGAGCATTGTTTTGGCAAGGTTTGTGTCTGGCTGCCTGGTGCAGCTCCAGGGTGCACATTCCATGTTCACCCCTGTCCCTGTGCTACTTAACAGCAGCAGGGGCTTTGCTTCCAAAAATATTCCTTCAGGCAAAATACTGCAAGAGCCCGAGCACCTGGAAGTCCTTGGCATGGATTCCTCCCTACAGGGAGCAGAGGAACAGCGAGGGGGTAGAGCTCTGCTGCTGGAGCTCGGCCACACACGCATGTGTCCCGTGGAACGAGCTGTTCCTTGGCAGCCACGCCGGCTCTTGTGGGAATCAACACACACAGGTAACCAGGGTGACACCAAACCTCACGGAAACACCAGGAGCAGAGGCATTTCCTTACCTCACTGACAACGCTGGGGGCACAGACACACAGGGACACCGCTCTGCCAGGCTCAGCCCATCCAGCAGCCACACACACACAGGGACACTGCTCTGCCAGGCTCAGCCCATGCAGCAGCCACACACACACAGGGACACTGCTCTGCCAGGCTCAGCCCATGCAGCAGCCACACACACACAGGGACACCGCTCTGCCAGGCTCAGCCCATCCAGCAGCCACACACACACAGGGACACTGCTCTGCCAGGCTCAGCCCATGCAGCAGGCAGGGCTGCCTGCCCCAATATATCAGAGGGCTTTGTGCACACACAGTTTATCACAAGACTGTGTTTTCACGATCTCTGTCTCCCAGCAGGAGGCTCCAGCATATCTGTCAGAGCATGTTACCCCTACATAGAAATGCTACTTCCCAAAACAGGCAGAAGATGAACAAAAGTCAGCATAATAAACGGAGTTTTCCCACTGGATGTTCTTAGCATCCCCAGCTGCAAGGTCACTTTGAGCAAAAGTATTCCTCCTTGCCAAAACTTCTGGGTTTAACCCTTTCCTTTTTTAGCCAGGAAAACAGCTGTTTTCCTGGCTAAAATGAGAGAAAGGATGTGAGCTGACATGCTCTCTGTTCCTGGGTGACCAGACCTTCTCCTGCATTGTCAGTGTGTGCCTCCAGCAGAAAGCCAGCACAAGGCAGAGGCCTGGCAAAGCACAGCACATTCCTGCAGTTCCTGGAACTGGAAGGGATAGCCAGGAGCTGCCCAAAGACCAGGTCAGCTCCCACACTTCCACCAAATGCACTTCCAGCAGAGGCTGATTCCCTTCATTCCTGTGACAGGGCACAGCACAGCAGCTTTTGGGTGTTCCCTCCCCTGCATCCTTCCTGATCAACCAAGACATTCTGTGGCAGATCCTGACAGCCACTTCCAGGCCACAAGAGGCAGCTCAGCCCCAGCACATGATGGGGCCAGCAGCATCTGAGGCAGCTGCTTGCAGCTCGGCAGGTCCCCCAGGTCCCCAAGCACTCACCAGAATCGGTGAATCCTTTAGGTTGGGAGGGACCTTAAGGCTGATCTGGTTCCACTCCCTGCTATGGGCAGGGACATCTTCCACTGACCCAGGGTGCCCCAAGCCCCTGGCCTTGAACTCTTCTAGGACGGGGCAGCCTCTGGGCATCACAGAGGTTCATCCTGGCAGAAATGCGTATGGCTGATGTAGGTCCTTCAGTCTTCATATGCTCTAATCTCTCCAAAGCCATTCTTCTCCACTTAGATATCATCCTGGTTTTCTGTATCATTACAGAAGTACTGAAAAGTGTTTATATCTCTTATTAAATTTGTCCTGGCTTTGACAAGCCAGTTTTCATTCCTGAAGTCATCTAAGCATGATCTGCTTGTTGGAGCTGTCCTAGTTAAACACAGATTCTACTCCCTGGTTCAGGCTGTGTGTTTTTCAGCTTAAAAGAATGTGATTTTCAGACATCCTATTAAATGTGCTACATTTGCTATAAAAAATTCCCAAACGACAGCGAGCTCGGAGTGTATTTGCGCATTTCCCACTATTTTTATTTATTTCTTTAAAAAGACAGAGTGGAATGAAAAGATTTCCAGTGCTCCAAGCAATGCCTTTTCCCAGGAATTTTTCTCCAGTGAGTAATTCCTGGTTCCTTCCAAACCAGGAGTTATAGAGGGGTCATTTTCTGATTCTGGGCTGTAGAAACCACCACAGCTGCACAGCCCAAGGGTTGGAAGGGCTGGGGAACAGCCCCCCACTTCCCCACTCCAAGCTCACTGCAGGATGGGCAATGGTGAGCAAAAGAAGCCAGTGCTGGCAGCAGCCCCAGAGTTCCCCACCAGCCCCAGGAAACCCCAGGGCACATTTGGGAGGAGCCCAGGAAGCAGCTTTGTTGTCCCCAGGGAGCTGAGTGTTGCTGGAATTCCTGCTTCCCTGAAAAACCCCTTTTTTCAGAAAAGAAAGCTGTTAACAATGATCCACTCTGCCACAGTGATAAAACCACAAAAATCGAGGCAAGAGAGAAAAATACCAAAAGAAGATGCTGCAGATGTCCACTTGCTCCTTCAGTCTCAACCTTCCATCCTCTCAGATTTCTGTCTCTCCTGTGCAGCAAAAGGGACTCATTTGTCACCCTTTTGGGCACTGTGGCCCTGGGGATGATGCCCAAAGCCCTCCCTGCATAGGAGGATCACTCTGTGGAGGCTGCAAGGGAGAAAATCCCTTCTGCAAGGGGATCCTGCTGCTGGAGCTGGAGGATCCAAGTGCTGGCAGCAGTGCAGAACCTTCCCAAGAGCCTCCAAGTCCTGAGGACACCCAGGTGAACAAATCCCTGCTGCACCTCCTGCCAGATCCGGGGTCTGCAAGGCCCCTAAGGGTGGATGGCTCACAAGGTCCTGTGCCCAGAGGGCTCCACCAGCAGCACTTCAGGGGAGAGAAGCCCAGCAAGCCTCAGGGCAAGGTCAAGCAGGATTCACCCATAACCCTGGGAAGGCAGAGATCCCAAAGGACAGGCACAACCCTGAGAAACAGCAACAATCTCAGGCACAGGGAAGGTTTAGAAACCAGAACACAGCACGTGCCTGCAGAAGCTGTCAGAAGGCAGAGGGATAACCAGAGGACAAACCAACAAGAACACAGCTCGAGGAGAGATCACACCACGAGACATCTTGAGAGCCCCACATTTGAGGGGCATGAGCCAGCACCCCAGCACTGCTGGCTCTGAAGCCAAAGTGAACAAAACCCTTCCAAAGCATAAAAGACATATAATGCTTCATCCCATAAATATGTATATCCTCTTGGAAGAGCCCACTGATGGAAAGAAGATGCATCTTTTGAAGGAGTTCTATGAATACACAGTAGGCAAAGAACACCATCAAAGTTTTCCTCAAAAGAGAGGAGTGGAGAGGAGGGGAGGAGAGGGAAGAGGAGGGAAGAGGAGTGCAGGTAAAAGGACGGCAAAGCGCATGGAAAGGCAGGGCAGGGAATGACACTACCTGCAGTGAACAGCAGTCTCCAGGGGTGCTCTAAGGACACTGCAATCATGTTCACTGCTCTTGCTGCAGGTGTCTGGCTGGGAAGAGCCCCTTGGAAGACTCACAGGATGTGTGAGGGTTCTGAGATGGAATTTCCAGGGAAAAAGCCTGACACTCCGGATGTGAGGATCACAGGCACGTCTGAACAGCACGAGATTCAGCGTCACCAACAATTACTAAAGGCAGAAGAGGACAAACTACCTGAAAGAGCATCAACAAACACTTTTTCTATTAAAGTTTCCTCCTCTGCCTCTGAGGCTGTCTGTGTGATTCACAGCCAGAAGAGTTTCATCAGGCAAAGCCCTGGGACATGTCCCCAGAGCCAAGGGACCATCCCAGGGCGCCTGGGACACCTGGCTCAGGGCATGGCTGGGGTGCCACAGGCTCCCACAGCCTTTCCAAGCAGCCATATCATCTCAGGGGCACAAACACCCATCTGAGGCTGCCAAAGGAAATCTGGGATTTGGCAAGTCATTTATGCAAATTCCTATCCACACTTAATGAACAAGCAAGTGTCTGTGGCAGAAATGAAGAGATGCAATTCAAAGGGAATGCACTGAGCAGGGAGTTTAGTGCTAGAGAGAAACTCATGGAAGATTCATACATTCCCAAAGAACATCTGGTTCCATTCAACATCAAAAAAGCTACTTTGTGATTTTCACCAGATAATGGGTTTATCAAAGATCTACTAATCATCCATTCAATTCCTATCTCACCTCCCAAACCAAATTAGCAAAACTCAAGCAGAAAGTAAGGAAGAATCCTGAAGAAGGTACCTGTTCCCCACCTCCTCACTGCATTCAGGATTGAGATCTGGCTGCTCCCAAAATGAATGGGAAACAAAGTGGCTGTGAAGCAGAATTCTTGCCTAAACACCAGGAAGAAATGGCTTGAATGACAAACACAAAATTAGCTGGAGAGTGAAACTAATGCTCCTGCATTTTAAATTATGGCAGAAGACATAGGGAATTCTGCAGAGATCAGTCAGACCTGGTACCAGAGGTCGGTGACAAGTGACAGGGGTGACACCAAGCCCAACTTGTGCTGTGAACAGGATTCAGCTTTACTGAGCCAAAACACCGCAGAACAGAGTTTTAATCAAAAATGTTCCACTGCAGAACACGGCTTTAATCTAAAATATTAATTGGCAATAAATGCATGAATTATGTCTGCAAATGGCTCGGGCTCCAGCTCTTCTATTTGTCCCACAGGTTTGTTTGGTGTCTCATCCTCCTCATGCTTCTACTGCCTTTATCAGCACCTCACTGCTACCTGCCAAGGCACTGGCAGCCAGCTCCCATCCCTACGGGGCATTTCTCAGTTCCTCCACCTGGGAGATGGGTACATGCAGAGCCTGGAGTCAGACAATCCATGCTGGAAGGGATGGGAGCTGGAAGTGGACGGGGAATGATGGCTGAGGAGGAGGAAGAGGAGCTGGGTGACAATGTCCAAGGACTGGGAGGGACCATCCAATAGGAAAAGCTCAGTAAGAAACCCAAAGAGAAGGAAATCACCCTGTCTACATTCATCTCTGGTCTGTGACGCCCATCTCTGGGGCTGTGACACCTGTCTGGAAGATGTGACACCCATCTTGGGGCTGTGACACCCATCTCTGGGGCTGTGACACCTGTCTGGAAGATGTGACACCTCTGGGGTGCACCCCACCAGCAGGACCTGAGTTGGGCAGTTGGAAGCAGCAGAAGCAGCTGCCCCAGGGAGCCCCTGCCAAGCCCCCTCCCAGCACAACACAGGGCCAATGAGTCATGCCACAACTCCCGAATTCCACAGGCCCCCTTTTGCACAGCCTTCCTGCCCACTCCCCACCAGGGGCTGTGCTGGAAGGGCCTGGAGCTGGCTGCCTGTACCTGATAACAGAGCAGAGCCCGCAGCCGGGAGCCTTCCCTCTCCCAGCATGCCCTGAAAATTCATCTTCCAGCTCCGATGATCAAACAAGCTGATCAAATGCTCCAGCAGCTGGGTTTTAATTCCCTGTTGATCCAGCTCCTGTGCACACTCAGGAGCTTTTTCATTCTTTCCCCCACCTCTGCAGCAGCAGCCAGAGGAGCTGGAGCCGCGGGACGGTGTCAGACACCACACACATCCCTTCACCTGTCCCACACAGAAGGATTCCCCTCAGTTTAAAATCTTTTCCAGGCAAAACACCAGAGAAGCTCCTGCAGACGCCAGAGCAAAGATCTACTTGCTCTATTTTGGGGGGCAGGATCTTCCAAGGATTCCCTCCCTTCTGAGGGAGAGTCTGATGGGCAGGAAACCCTCAAAACGGGGAAGACTTCCCAGAGAAACATCCCTGGGAAAGCCGCACCACTTGGTGGCATCACTCTCAAAAGCTTGGGCACGTGGGGACAGTTTGCTAATGAGGATAGCAGCGATTAGGAGCATCAAATTATCTTCTGCAGCACACAACAAACAATGCTAATGGTGGGATAATGTCAGTGGAATCACACTGCATTGGAACAGCACTGATAGCACATGTTAAGCAGACATATAATTACCACTGTGGCGCCTCGATAATATTAATAACGCTGCTAATTAGACTGATATAAATAGCAAGATTAATTGTCACAAAACATCAGTGTCAGGGTTGAAAGGCAGCTGCAAACCTTGACTTTTGTCAGCACTCGGGCACCGGGGCCGTAAGAGACAGCACCTGGCACTGATGGTACCCAGAGGGCCCTGGCTGCACCTGGTGGCATCTGGCTGCATCCAGAGGCCCCTGGTTACACCTGGTGGCACCTGGCAGCACCTGACCCCGATGCAGGGGGCTGGCATGAGGCGGGCAGCAGCAGCAGGAAGGCACAGCCCAGCACTGAGCAATACAAAGTCCTCCCTATCCCAAAGATGCCTGAACACCCCAAGGACAGCCAGGATGATCCTGGAGCATGTCCCCACACAGCCCTGGGAACCTTATTTATTCTAGACTGACAAGGGAACAGCCTGTCTGAAGGAAACCACCTGCTACTTTCCCTCAATACCTGGAAGACACAGGAGAGCAGCACTGGGAGCCATTGAAGAAAATGTTCTTCCACTGGGGCCTTGCTATACTCCTGCCCAAGCGAGCAAGAAGAGCCCCCAAGGAAGATTTAGAAACCACATCCCAGTGCTGGGAAAGGCAGGACAGGAGTAAATGAGGACAATTAAGCCAAATGTGCCCCCTTGGGAGACCTCTCCTTTCATCCACAGTTGTCTCCTGCTGTGAGAGGATGGCATGGAGCAGCACCAGGCCTGGGCTGGAGAGTGACACCACAACCAGGGTCTCCCTTCCTTGCTTCCCCTGGCAGAAGAACCAATTTGGATGGAGAGAGTGGGGGAGCTGGCCAGAAGGGGTGGGTCCCTTCCAACTCAGGATATTCTGAGATCCTATGAGATGTAAAGCCCTGTAAAGGTGTAAAGACTGCTGCTGCATAAATAACCTCCTCCCAAACTCCTGCTTCCTGCGGGACATGCCCGCGCTGAACCAACTTTTCCACCTTCCCAGCAGCGTGTGAGAGCTGCCGGGGACACCTTCATCCCCACCTTCGGCGGGGCCATCCCACACTTCCCGGGGAACCCGCCCCGAGTTTCTCCCTGGCTGGGTGAGCTCTGCGGGTGCCCGGGCCCTGTGCCCAGCACCTGCTGCGGGGGCAGGATCCTGGGAATGCCGGGAGCCCTCCCAGCCGGCCATGCCCGGGCTCGCAGGTCACCGCGTGGGCGCTGCCAGAGTCCCCCGCGAGCCCCTGGGAAGCCAAGAACCGCCCGGGATGGGGCTCATTTTGGCTGATTTGTTGCTTATGTAAAGCCACGGTGAGACTGTTCAAACCAGCGCTGGAGATGCTGAGATAGATGCACTTGGTACAAACTGAGCCTCGGGGTGAACGCGCCAACCTGGAGAAGGCTTTAACCCCTTGTGCACACATAAACAGAGAGTCTCAGTCTTTGTCTTTATCCCTTTGCCCTTTCCCTTCTGGAAACAAAAGGCCTAAACTACCAAAAAGTCACCAAAACCATCACCAAGCAATGGCACAAACAGCATTTTCAGAGCTTCTTCTGTGGCCAGAGCCTTGCTATCTCTGCAGAGATGTGGAGGAGACCCTTCACTTCCAAAGCCTTTGTATCCCAGAGTCCCACCAGACCAGATAGCACCATGGCTGCCACAGAAATCCTGGGCCCGCAAAGCCTGTGCACTTCCCCCTGCACAGCCAGGGCAGCGCTGGTCACTCCGATGGCTCGAGCCCCACACCAGCCCAGGCTCTGAGCCCACGGCCTCCTCCAGCACATCCCAACACGCTCCCAGGCTGTCCCAGCACGATGCCAGTGCCAGCTTATCCAGCAGATCTTGGGCACCAGCCCCATGGATTACTCAAGCTCCAATGTCTTACGGCAACGGGCAGGAGAGAAGATGCCTGAACAGGTTTTCCCTCCTGGAGCAAACAGCCCTGCCCGGGGCCGGGACACGCTGCTGGCAGGTGCCCCGAGGTGCCCAAAGCAGGGGCTCTGGGCAGTGCAGAGGCAGCCCGTGTGCCCAGCCCTGCTGCCCTCCTCGTGCCCCCAGAGCCAGGACTGTGTGCCAGCCAGCAGCGCCCAGCAGCCCTGGGGCTCCCTACCCCGTGCTGTGCTGCTGCAGGGGGCTGCCCCTCTGCACCTTCAGGAGTGAGAGCAGGAACCAACCCCAGGCAGAGTTTTCCAAAAGTTACAACATCTGGGAAGCGCAGAGGGGAGGGACCACTGGAGCCTTTGTGCTGAGTGCAGGGTAAGGGCTCGTGCCAAAACCCGCTCCAGCTGCTCCAGACTTGGCTCAAGCTGGATCCAGTGAAGTGCAACGCTCCCATCAGCCCTGCTCACTTCTCCAGAAAAAAACCCATCCACTTCTGATACAAGGAAAAACTTCCTTCCCTCCACTGCACTAGGAAGGAAACAGATGCTGCTCTGTGACACAGCCAGTGAAGGGCAGCAGGACCCCAGGGCCACCCATGGACCCTCAGGGGGGGCTGCCAAGGGGGCAGGGTCGCTGTCACCCCCTCCTCACACATGCAGATCACCTCCACATGCACAAGGTTTCCCAGCACAGACCAAGAGCATCCAGCTGCTCCCTGGGAGAGCCCTGGGTCAGGCTGGAGCCAGCATCCCTGGCGTGCAGCAGCAAGACAAGGGCTCTCCAGGGGCAAGCTACAGCCCCCAGGAGTCCCTGCCCCTGGGTCCCCTGCCAGCCCCTGCCCACCAACCCCTGCTGCCCAGTGCAGGCCTTCCATTCCATCCCAGCGAGTCAGAGCCCGAGGGAGTCATGAGGCTGGCTGGAAAATCCCAAGAGCTCCAGAAAATAAACAAACACCTTGTGGGTTCACTTTGGTTTTTTTTTTCCAAGCCTTTGGAGTGGATTTGAGTCAACATTTGAGCTTCCCTCCAGAGTCTCAGCATAACACACATACCAGCTCTGGGATGCTTGATTTGACACGAAAGCTGAGGCCCACATCCCCTCTCCTCCCAAAGGAGGGGCTTCCCAAACCCCCTGGGATAGCTGGGATGGCACCTGAACCAGAGGCACCCTTCAGCCCAGTAAATCCCACTGGGGCCTGGCTTGGTGGGCAGCAGATTGGCACCACCAGCACAGGGAGCTGCAAAGAGCATCCCAGCTCCTTGGGGGACCAACTCCCAACCCCAAAGGGCAAGGACAGAGAGTCTGGGAACCCCAATGGTCCCTGCAGCAGCTCCCAAAGAAGTTCAGCAGTGGAGCAACACCTCAGGAGCACTATGCACGTGGAAGGAACAACAGGAATGCCCACATCCAGGAAAATCACAGCCTCACCTCTTTGCACCCCTGGCCACCACACCAGGAGCTCAGCTACATCAGCCAAGACACCTGGGCCATTCTGTGCAGCAGGTCCTGAGTTACTGCAGTGAAAGGCTGACACAAGAATCCTGCTCCCTGCCTGCTCCCCCTGCCCATTCCAGCAGCCCCTCTCCTGCTCCTCCACCAATGGGTCAAAAGACTTTCAACACTGAACAGTGTCAAGGCACAAGAATAACCCTCCCACACTGATCCTCCTGGCAGACCCCAATCCTGAGGGTCACTCACTGAACCTTGATCTAATTTGCTTTTCTTCCCTTTCTTCCTCCCATTAGTTTCCTCATCTTTCTTTAGAGACTATCTTTGCCAATGGGAACTTTTTGTTCCCTCTGACGCCACAGATTTATGTGCTGGCAGGGCTTCCATGAGAGGCCTCAGCCTGGGCTCTGGAACAGCCCCATTAGAATTTAATTTCTATGTTTTGATCACGGTGTTTTACAGCAGTTAAAAAGCAGCTTTAGAGCAGTAAATAACTCACCACAGACCATACCAGAGGTGTGCAGGATCCCTTCGCTCACCCAAGGTTACACAAAGCTCAGCCGTGGGCAACCTGAACGATAAAACTCCCTGCCTGGGCATGACTTGGATTTCAATTACTCCAAAACCGTCACGTTTATTACTCTCCATTCTCCTTAATTCTCCCTGCTCTGCCTGCGCCTCAGCCCAGCAGTGCATGGAGCCCATGGCTAGGGCTGCCTCTCAGGCGGGACCCCCGGCAGCCCCTGCCCTGCTCTGCTCACCCCCAGCTGGGGTGAAAGGATGGGAAAGCCCCAGCCTGGCCCCTGCAGCCCACCCTGGGGGCGGGTGGAGAATAGCCCCTCACACCTCCCTGCTGCCCGAGTGGGAAGGATGTGGTTCCCCCAGCAGCTGCCCATGTCTCCTTCTCAAGGCTCTGATCCCCTAGAAAAGGGTCTTCGTCTGTGCTGCTGGATTAGAACCATGGAACAGTTTGGGAGGACTTGGGCTGGTGATGGTGCTGGTTGATGGGTGGACTTGAGGATCTCAAGGGTCTTTCCCAAGGTGTCCATAATCAGCGTCTCAAAGCCCACACACCCAGCCTGGAGCCGCTCACCCCACGCCCCTCGGAGCAGAGCTCTGCTCAGGAGGCACCCATGCACTGCAGTCCTTAATCCTGACGAGAATATAAAACAACCCAGCAACAATCTGAGGCACTGCCCCCATCTGGCACGGCCTCTGACCAGAACCCAGAAACAAAGCAAGAGAGAATCCCTCTAAAAAAACCAAAAAAAACAGAGGAAGAGAAAAATCAGAAAGAAAATGGATTAAACTCCAGAGTTCAGGGAGTGACATGTTTAATTGCTAATGTGGCTTTGGGATTATTCTTTTTAAAGACTTTTTTACCAGCCCAGCTGGTGTCATTCTCTAATACCCAGCAAGCAGCAAACAGATTGTGGGAGATGAGTTGTGCTCTCGCTGCGCTTTCTGCTAATAAATAAATAAATAAATAAATAAATACAGATCAAAGGGGTGAAAAAAAACCCCTTCTGGTAATTTTTTTTCCCTTCTGTTTCCCAACTGGTTCCAAACATATTTCCTGCTGGGACTGACAAGGAACACTGTGAAATTCAGAATCACAGCTTTAAGAACCGAGCAGCATCAGATGAAACAGAAATGCTGGGTTTGAACAAGGGACGATGTGGACTGAGCAAATACTCTCCTGGGCAGAGGCCTGGGCTGCCCAAGGCAGGGGCATTGCAAGGGGTGAAGGGGGTCCCTGTTGATGATGGAGCCCTGAGCCTCCCTGGGACCTGCCCCAGGCTGTGCCATCCTCCATCACCCTCTTCCCAGTCCTAAACTTTAATATGGATTTTTTTTCCAGCGGCCGCACTATCACTGTGTGGGAAGGGAAACAAGAAAATTCTTTCCCATTTCATCAGGAAAAACAGATAAAAATGAGCTCAAGACAGTAATTTCTCTTCTTCCAGGGCATAACAACCACACTACATGTGAGGCAGGTTGCAGGGCTCAGAGATGGTGATGAAGAGGAGGAGCACAGATGTCCAAACTGTCCTGGCAGCACTTGCACCCCCAAAACCTCTGGCAGAGCCATGGGGATGTGCTGCTGTGAATGCTGCCTGCAGGGTGGGCTTCCTCCAAGGGGTGCCTGGGAGATGTGCCCAAGGATAGCCCAAACACAGAGAAGACCAAGCAATAAATAAGCAGAACTTTGTCTCCAGGGCAGATCAGCCAAAGGACCAACAGCAGATTCCTCTCTGAGCACTGCTCTGGTCCCCAGCAACTCACACTCCTTGGCATTCAGAGCCCAGCAGTGCCCGTGGACACGCTCCTAGGGAAGGGAGAGGGCACTCCCGAGGGAAATGCTCTGAGCCCTGGGATGAGAGGGTTGCTTCCAAGGGAAATGCTCTGACCCTGGGGTGGAGAAGCTGGCACACTGAAGCTCACACTTGGGGCTGGGCAATCTGCTGCACAGTGGGAGACTTCAGCCTCACACACATCACCTGTAGCCTGGCTCTGCTAAAAATTCAGCACACATCACCTGTAGCCTGACTCTGCTAAAAATTCAGCCTTTCTTCTTGTGGCTAGTAAACCAAGCAAAACCTCAGGACTCTGCCAGCACCGATGGAACAGCAGCAGCCTCCTCAGAGCCTGTGGCACTGCAAGGGACCCACAGTAGCTGTGAGTCTCCCCTGCCTCTGATGCACTGCTCAGACTGGCATTCCAAAGGCCCAGGAAGCCCAGGAGCAATCTGCCACTGGGATGGTATCAAAGAGGGGCTTGCCAAGGCCCAGGGCAGGGTGCTGCAATGAGGGAGTCACACTGCAGAAACACAGGCTGTGGAGTGGGCAGAGCCTGACCCTGCCTGGTGAGAGGAACTGCATCCTGTGCCCTGCCCATGGTCCCTGGGATGGGCTGAGTCCTTGGTTCGCTCAGTTTCCCTATGTCCCACCACTTCCAGAGCCTCCTGAGCAGGGCAGCAGGAATTGCAAGCCCTTGGTTTCTGCCAGCAGATTGATGCTTCCCGAGGGGCTGGGGGAGAGATGCCACTGCATCCTCTTCTCCAGCCCTGCCACTGGAGCACCATTCCTCATGGTCCCTGCACTGGTGCCCAGAGAGTCTGGGAGGAGAAGGCAATGAGAGCCACCACGGGTGTCCCACCTCCAGCCCTGCAGTGCATAAATAACCTGCTCTGGCCTGGCCTGGCACATTCCAAACAAAACCAGTAAGTTCACGTTGCAAACAGCATTCCTAAAACACATTCCTAAACCCCCTACTCCAGCTGCTTTCTCCACAAAACCCCCTCTAAGTATCCTTGCATTTTCCAGCCTGCGTGGCTTCCTGCTGGATCTGACTGTTCAGCAGTCTTTGCAAACAAAGCCATTGCTGCTGGAAGCAGATGTGGCTGAAGAGAAATTCAGACTTTCTTGCCTTTAACCTAGTCATTAGTCTCCTAAAACATCAACAGTCTTGACTCCACCATGGGCTCACAGCTTCCCAAGACCCTGGCCCAGCTTTATGCCTGCAGATGCCATCAGGGAATAGCCAGCTTTCACCCTCCACACCCAATAAAGCCACAATCCTCCATCCAGTGTTAATAAAAAATGGCTCCATGCACCAGTTATCCAGGAAAAACACTGCTTTAAGCAGTATGGAAATACTCAGGGTGAGTTATTTTGAGATGAAACTTTACAAACACACTTCAGGAAAGAGGTTTGAGTTTTGTCAGGCATCATGCTGCAGCTCTGTTACTCCTGAACCACTTGGAAACCTCTCCTTCTCCATGGAACTGGGAGAGCTTCGGGCAGGACATGGTTCCTTCCTTAGGAGGCCAAAGAAGGGGCTTGTTTCTTTCCTGTTTTCCATTATAGGCTGGATTTTTATGGATCACTCCACCACAAGCATCAGACTCCAGCCAGGACACAAAGCTGCAGCGAGCACATCCATCAGGCCCTCTTGTCTCTTGACCTTTAGTTTCCAATCACCATCATCATCAAAATAAACAAACAAAGCCAAAGAACTGATGCTGAAAGACAACCCATGCGTGTCTTCTTTTGGACACCGGACGTCTGGTTCCCAAAAGCCCTTTGGAGAACTAAGGGAGGAGTCTGGATTTATTGTTTGGGCACATCCTGCACGACACACACCTTTTTCCACGTTATTTGCTGAGCTTATCCCATAAACCACAGAGCCCACAAGAGCACAAAGGGGTTCAGCTGGCTCACAAGTATTTGGCTGCATATTGTGATGATTTTGAACACTAAAATGCCCAAATTTCAGCCGTTCACAAGATGTGAATGCCTGGAAAAGCTGGAGTGCTCAGAATGGGCTCCCAAAAGGCCCTGCTCAGAGGAGATGGAAGGGTGCAGGGGACAGCAGGATGCAGATTTATGCAACAGCTTTCTCAGGAGGAAGATGTGTTTCCAGCTGGGACATCACACCCCATTCCCTGGCCACAGTGGCTGCTCCCTCACTCCTACAGACTTTATATGCTCCCATTGCACATCCTACAGCCCCACAGGGGCGTGACACCCTGTGAGGACAGGGCTCTCCAGCTGCTCCAGATGTGCCCTCCTATTGACCACCCAGCCAAGAGCTCAGAAACAACATCAGAGGTACAAGAACTTGTTCACCTGGGAGCCAGCTCATGAAATTTTGGGGACACACCTCTGCTTTCCTCATCACAGACCTACTTGTTTGCTGATAAAGATCAAACACAGGTGGGCTGATCTGCTGCTGCTCACAGAATCCTTTTGGGTGGAAAAGACCTTTGAGGTCAAGTGAAAGGTCACAGCTCCCGTGGGGAGCAGAGTCTGTCAGCTCTGAGGGACATGCCCAGCTCCACAGTAGCCAACAAGCGCCTTTCAGCAAGGGGATGGTTTCCCTGGAGATCCTGAAAGCACAAAGCAGGGGCTGGGACACTCCAGGACCAGCCACAGCTGGTAAGGTAACCCCCAATCCTTCTTCTCAAGGTCCCCAGATCCATCTCCACTCCTGACACAGGAGGATTTATCAGTAGCAAATGCGCTGCTACTGCATACTGATTTCTACAAAAAGGCACGTCAAACTACTTCAATTGGATATTCAAAGTTGTTTTTTTAAAAAACCACATCAGCTGTCAAGGTAAAATCACTTAATTACACCTGTCAGGTGTTTCACAGGCTAATGTGATAATAATAGCAATATTCAGTATCACAGTGCAAGGCTTCCAGCCTGCTGAGAAATTTATCTGACACTCAGCTGCATGTAGCCAACTTCCCAAATTGCTCAAAGCCACTGAATGTTGCTGGGACCCACTTTTCAGGGACACACACACACCAGCAGAGCCTGAGGAGAGCCAGCACCAGCCCCAGCATGCAGCCAGCAGCACCAGCTGAGCTGTACTCATTCCCACTCCTGAATATTCATTGTGCCCAAATGCAATATATCCTGAATATTAAACAACAGCTACCGAGGGCAGGAATATCAATCCCAGCAAAGCTGTGGTGGTTTGGGGAGCAGAGGGCTGCCAGCTGCAGGAGAGGGACAGCCCTGCTGCTGTGGCCTGGCTGCAGGGAGGGGTTGTGGCCTGGCTGCTGCCCCAGGGCTGCTCCAGCCTTCAGGCAGGGCTACGCTCCCCAAAACGGCTGGCATGCTTTTTTGGGAAGCAAAAATAGACTTTGTTTGCCCCAAGTGAGGTGCTCACAGCGTGGCACCTTCCAACACCAGCAGCTGGAGATCCCTTGTGCCATCCCACTGAGCTCTGCCCTCCAGGCAGGGCTTGCCACTGACATACCTAAAGTGCCAGCAGCAGGAAGAGGGAAAACCCCAAATAAACCAGAAAATGCAGCAGCTGTGAGCTCTCCAGAAATGCAGCCATGGGATAGGAAGGATGGAAACTCAAACCCTGCACAGCCCCTCAGTACAAGAGGGTCCCCTGCAAGAGAGGCCTTTGGAACAGCTCAACCACCTGCAGCTACAGAAGGGGACAGCAGACAGGTGAGCACACCCTGCTGCAGGAGCACAAGGACTTTCATCAAAGAAGGTGACACCTGTTATTTAAAAAGAACCTCATTGCAAACCACCTGTCTTCCCTCCAGAGAGCTCGGACCCCAGTTCTGGGCTGCCATCTCCCAGGATACAAAGGCTAGAGATGAATTCACCAGTCTCATCCCAAACATAGTGTCACCAAGGGATTTTCACACAGTTTTATGCTTTCATTTTCCAGCTCAAGCTGCTCTTGAGATAGCAACATTGAAATCATCTTGGATGTGAATGTGGGTTTGGAAAAAGTGAGGGAATAATATAATCAAAGCAATTTTGCAGCTCTGCTATCTCAATATCCATAATCGCTTAGTTGTTAATAAGGAAAAAAAGGAAAACCCTCCCTAAAAAGATTTCTGTGAAGCAAAGCAAATTACCAAAGATCCCAGCCCTCAGTGCTGGTTCCTGGCCCCTGTGACCTCCAAACAATCAATATTTAAGCAGGGATGAGGATGACCTGGCTGTTTAGTGTCAGCTGAGCACCCTCTGTTCTGCTACTGAGGACAAAGATGGGGATGAGAACCCCGTGGTGGGGACCCTGGTGTGTGGCACGGGACCCCCTGCCCAGGGAGGTCACTGATAACAAACTAGCCCTGAAATAACACTGAAAGCACCCAGAGCTGTGGAGAAGCTCATGGCTGAGGTGGGGGAGCCCAGGACCCCCTTGCCCACACAACTGAGGCTGTGGCACCTGAGGGGACACGTGTCCCCTCCTGGGGTCCCCACAGCAGCAGGGGGTTCCAGCCTCCACCACCAACCCCCTGGAGGAAGCCTTGGTTGGGGCTGCATCCCCTTCTCTCCCCTTCTGGAAATAAAGCAGCCAAAGCATCCCTGGTTCAGGGCCCAGGGACCAAAACTCTGACACGACCAGAACTCTGTTCCTACTGGGAACAGCCCCCATCTGCTGCGTGGGAGTCTCAGCAGTCACAACTGCAGCCCTTGTCCTCACCTGACTCTTCTTGGTGTGAAGAAAGAGAGATACACACACCAAAATTCCTCGGAGCCCCATGGCAGTGCAGTAAATTATAAATCAAGCAGCAATCTGTGACTCACCCTGCACTAGTGGGAACGCACTCGCAGCTCCCAGGTGAACAAGCCCCACGTGGAAGCATGACAGAGGGTTTTCCTCAGTTTTCTACCCTACCACTCTCCTAAAAGCCTTGGAATCAGTACCAGCTTTCTGCACAATTTGTCAACTCAGGGAGGCTTTGTTAATCCTGGTCTCACTCCCACAGCCTCACGGGAGGCAGTGCTGCTCTGACAGGTAACAGAGGATGGGTTTTTCCACCTGGCTCACGGCTCCTTCTCCAGCAGAGAGCAGATGTAAGTGTTACAAAACACCACTTTCCTCTTTCTTTTGCATATTTCCAGCCTGCCAATCTACAGAAGACTCAGCACCAGTCAAGGAAAAGCCTCCTCAGAGCTGGCCCTTCTCTGGCTCTTCAAAGAGAACAGAGCTCATGGAAAAGTCAGCGACAGTGGCCAGTAATTAAGGCAAAATCCTTTCTTCAAATACTCCTTCCAGCAGAAATCATGGGTGGAGGAGCCAGCTGGATCCCTGCACACAGAGCTGCTCTTGCTGAATCCCCCAGCACAGCTCTGCCCCAGCCCCGGTGTGGCAGCGCGGGCAGGACCCAGGCAGGCACTGAACAGAGGATGCTAATTACAGTTTCTAGCAATCTGAATTCATAACTGGCTGAGATTTCACTCGGCAGATAAAGCACTGCTGTCCTGGGCACTCGCTGTATCTAGGTCAGCCCATTAGTTTTGCTCTTAATCTACACACAGTTTTAATTTCATCTTTAATGTCAGCTTCCAGCCAGTGAGCTGAGCCAGCAGACGACTTTTGTCACTGCACTCACCATCCCGACCCCTCCCGAAGCCACAGAGAGGGAAAACAAGCAGCATCAGCCCGAGGGGCTCAGACTGCTCCCAGCCACGCTCACACAGCACCTGCTGCCCTGGGGAACCAGAGCACCATGGAGTGGTACCTGCAGCTGATAACCCCTGAACCTTCCCAGGGAAACAGAACAGCACTGCATCCATCCCTGGCATCCCAGCTCCATCCATCCCTGGCATCCCAGCTCCAGAAAGCTCCTAGACATGATCCAGCCCCCCATCCTCTGCCCTATCCTGCCCAGCATCCATGTGGTCCCTGCTTAAATCCAGAAATCTGCTCACACAGGTGGGAACTGTAATTTACAACATAAACAAATGGAGTTGAAGATGTAGGAAATAAACCCATCACGTGCATTAAAGGGATTAAAGATGGTTCCTAAAACATCTGGATGTGTATAATACAGTATGCATGGACCATTGCAGAGCATCCACAGGGAAGTCAGGCTGCTGGCACAGACTGGAGATTGTAGATGTAAAATCAGCTTGGAAGAAAGGGGAGCGCTAGGAGGAGGTTTCTCATTTACACACACCAGTCCAGTTTCAGGCACTCAGCACTTCTAAAGAGACAAAAAAAATTCCCACCAAAGATTTCTTTGGAAAGCAGAGCCCCTCTGACAACAGGAAGTTACTCACTTCAAAAACCCAATTTTCCATCAAAAAAATCTAACTTGAAAGGCGTTCCCAGCTCACTCAAGATGCGGAATCAAAGCCAGGGATTAAGTGCATTGCTCAGTGCTGGCTGCTGAGAGCGTTGTGGAGCTCTGGGAGCAGTCAGCAAGCTCAGAGTGACAGAGGGCAGAGCCCTGCCTGGGCACAGGGCGTAGGGCAGGCCCATGGCAGGCAGCAGCTGCTCCACGGGCCACAGATTCCCAGACAGCAGCATCCTATCAGCACATATTTAAGGATTTCAAGTATTTCAGGTACTTGCAAGGATTTTCATCACTGCCAGGGAGCACACAGTGGTCAGAACTTGGACCAAGGCCACGTAAGGAGATGGCACAAGAAGCCAAAACAAATATTGGCTCTGTTGGTGAAGCCTGGCATCAATCCTGAGCAATTTCTGCAGCAGAGACAGAGTGTCAGGAAAAGAGACACCCAAAACCAGCCCCAGCAACACAAAGCCAGAGGCAGGGATGTGCTGGAGGATGAACCAGAAGAAGGACACACATTGAGGTCCTCTCCAGGAAGCTGTGGCCACCCTCACCCCTGCTCTCCCAGCAGCCCTAGCCCTGCAGAGACTGAGGAGCTGGGTAGGATGAACAGCACAAGAAGAATGCTTTCAGCAGAGGAGAGCTTCCCTCCATGGCCAAAATCACTTCAGACTCTTATTTAAAAGGGAAAAGAATAGTGTTCTGGCAACTTCCTAGGCTTCCTCAGATGGATTTGCCTGTCTGGCATAGGCTGGGTCAGGGAGGAATATTCCAGGGTTTTAATTTCTCTGCCCAGGTTTTATTGCATGCAAACATACATGGTCATTGCTTTCGAAGGTTTCCAATTTGCTAATTGAGACATTTCCTCATGGAAAAAGAATGTCCTGGACTACGGACAGGGCTGCTGGCGCAGCTCTGCACACGGAGGAAGCTTAGGTGAGGATGATGAGATGGGAGATGGGCAGGCAAAGTGAGCCTCCCCAGGCCCCACTTGGCAGCACTAACCCAAAGCCAAACCTGGTGGCTAGGATATAAGAAAGAAAGACCCAGGACATAGCATCCCATTCCTCATGCCATTAGGGGTGTTCAGTCACAGCACTGGGCACCTCACAGCAGGTTCAGGAGAGTTTGGAGATGGGGAGGTGAGAAACCAGCCCAGGAAACTGGACATCTAGTGAGATTTCTTTCCAGGCATCAGTTTGTTTAAAAACAAGGAGGAAAAAAGTAATCTTGTCTGTACAAAAAAATAATCCTGTCTGCACAAAAAAACCCCAAGTGCTCAGCATGTTTGCTGGAGCAATGAAGTATTCCTTCTGCCCTCAAAATACATGAGAGTGGAGAGAATGGTTTTGTTGTGAACATGGACAGGTCAAAGATCCAAGAAAAGGACTTTTGGGGCAGAATGAGCCTGGAACATGAAGGGAGAAAGGCCAGAGGAAGCAGCAGCTGAGAAAGGCATGAGCGGGGTTCTAATGGGAACATGACTGCTGCCACAGGCACACCAGCATGACCTCAGATTGGACCTGCTGTAAATTTTTTTCATTCAAAAAAAACAGGAATGGAAAGTGTTTTGCAGGCTCATTCAGAAAGCACGGGGGACGAGAGGGATTTCAGACGTTATACAGGTCAAACATCATCCACACAGCTCCACACCACACTCACTGCACGCTCAGCTCCCACAGGAAGAAGAAGGAGCCTCAGAGCACTCCGCGGGGATGTCCTCACCTTGAGCTTCTCAAAGCGATCGCTGAGCGACGCCACTTGGTGGTCACGGTGGCGGCCCACCAGTTTACATAAGGCACAGATGAGCTGATCGTCAGCCACACAGTACATGTTCACCTTCTCGTTCTCGTGCTCCAGGCACGTCAGCCCGCGAAAGTGCGCGTCGGGCACGGGCTCCACCAGCCGGTGGCTGGTGAAGGGCTTCTTGTTGGGGTGCGTGGCGCGCAGGCAGCGGTCGCAGTAGGACACCTCGCAGGTGATGCACGTCTTGACGGCGTCGCGGGGCGGATCCTGCTCGCAGAACTGGCAGGCGATCCTCTCGCCGGCCACGGACATGGTAGGGCTGGGGCGGTAGGTCCTCTCGCGGCGGCTCTCGCTCGGGGAGTTGGGGCCGCTCAGCGACGCCTTCTGGAAGCGGTCGATGATGTTCTGCAGGGTCACATTCCTCTTGAGGCCCTCCAGGCCCCGGTGGTTGAGGGAGATGACATAGCGGCAGGTCGGGCACTGGAAGGCGGTGATGGGCTCGATGGACTCGCTGGAGGAGCAGCTGGACACCAGGATGCGGTGGGCGCAGCTGAAGCAGAGGCTGTGGGCACAGGGCAGCAGAAGGGGGTCCTCAAATAACTCCAGACAAATTGGGCAGGTCAATTCTGACTCCAGTGTTTCCATCTTTAGTTAACGCAATCCTGACTCAGCATCAAAAACCAGGGAAGGTGGTCAGGAACCTGCAAAGAAGGAGAGCAGAGATATGAGGCTACAGCAGCACTCCTTGGCTGCTGCTCTCCCCCAGCAGCTGGGGGCTTGGACATCACCCCCACAACACCCTGACACCCTGAGCACTCCCATGCTGCCTCCTCCAGCCCTGCCAGGCCCCTGGCAGCGCAGGCTGGAGCTGTCTCACCCCACATGGAACAGAGCCTGGAGCTGCAGTGGGATGGGAGCCATATGCAGGGGACGGGAGAGGAGGAGCAGCAGCTCCTCTGACACCTTCCAGCCCAGCCAGGGCAGGACTGGACCTGGAGACAAAACCAGGGGAAACCACATAATTTCATGTTTGTGTTGGTGAGCGCTGCCAGGACCAGGACAGGGCTGTGCTGGCGTTCTGTGCAGAAGGGCTGCTGGGCATGGCACAGACAAACTTCCTAACAAACCCCCCAGCAGCTCCAGGCCTGCTTCTGGTGAAGGGGAAATGGAGAATCAAGTCGTGGAAACTCTGAGCAGAGCAGGTCAGGAGCTCTTCACATCCCATCCTGCTCCCTGCTTTTCCTGGCCTTTGCTTTTTGGAGCAGGGTGGGGAGGGCAGAGCAGCAAAATTATAGTCGGCAAACTTCCACCACTGGCTGTCCTCTGCTGCACTCCACAACAGCCAGGGATGCCTAAATCAACTCCAGCTGGAGGCAAACAAGCTGTATTTTTAGCTCCTTTCCCTTGCACGAGGCTGGAAAACGGCTCCCAGCAGGCAACTCAACCTGTTGCTCCCAGCTCTGGTTTGCAGAGCACCAGGAGCTGCACCCCAAGTGCTGCCCAGCCTCTGCCAGCATCCCAGCAGCTCCCACACAGTCATGAAGTGACACAGAACCAGATCCAGCCTCTCCTTTCTCACCAGCCCCTGTGCACAAGTGGTACCTCCTGGTCTCCTCATCACAGCAAGGCAGGCTCTGAGTGATGCCCACTGTGGTGTCCCTCCTCCTGGATGTGGGGACAGCCCCGTGCAGTGACAGCCACAGGGACCCCTCACCCCGGCACTGCTGCAGGAACTGACCCTGTGGGAAGCAACGTGGTCCCAGCCCAGCCCTGCTTTCACCCCAGGAACAGCCTGGTGTGGTGCATGGGCTCTGCTTGGGGAGAAGAGGAAAAACTCTTCCCTGTGAGGGTGCTGGTGCCCTGGCACAGGGTTCCCAGAGAAGCTGTGGCCACCACATCCCTGGAAGTGTTCTAGGCCAGGTTGGAAGGGGCCTGAAGCAACCTGGTCTGGGGGAAAGCGTCCCTGCTCATGGCAGGGGATTGGAACTGGATGAGCTTTAAGGTCCTTCCAACCCAAACCAGTCTGGGATTCTATGAAAAAGGGCTGTAACCAATGTGCAGGGGGCTGACTCTGCAGCAGGAGAGGGTCTGGCCGCTGGAAGCCCCAGGCTGCTGCCAGCACCTGCAAAAACTGCACAGGTGCCACACTGGGACCTGCCCATCCCCATCCCACCACACCCATCAGTTCCATCACCCCCATCCCACCATCTCTTCCCCACTGTCTGAAATGGGATTGGCAGGTGCCTGGAGGAAACCCTGAGCTCTTCCCTGCACCAGCTCAAGGGGCTTATCAAATAAATTCATTGGATATTTTGATACATTCATGCTGCAGCAGCCCTTGCTGGCCGAATGCAGCCTTGCACACACATACACACGTTTAAAATTGTTTTTCTTCTCCCCAAGAGAGACAGTGGAGAAGCCACTGGATCCAAACAGGCAGAGGAGCACGAGGGCTCCCAGCAGCTCCCTCTGCACAGCCCAGGGAGGGTTTCTGAAGCCTCGGAGCTGCAGCAGCCATGGGAAGCAGTGGGGAGGAAGCGCTCCTGGCCCTGTGCCCACTGGGCTCCCCACACTGCAGCCAGGCAAGAGGAGAGGTCCCAGGGCACCCCCAGTGCTCCAGGCACCTCCTGGCACTTGGGCTGGCAAACCTCCCCCACCTGCGCCAGGTGCTGGGGACACAGCCTGGCCCTTGAAGCCCCAAATCAAGCCCAGCTGGGGGGCACAGTCCCTTCTGCCTCCCCACACCATCCACAGAGCCTCTCCAGTCAGCAACACAGAGATGGAAACAAAATGAAAGGACAAGAACAGGATTTGTTTCATAGCCTGACCAAGACAGAGAAAAGAACCTAAAAATCAGGATTGGTGTGAGAGGCTCCTCAACACCTTGCCAGAGCCAGTTGTCCCATGGAGCAACATCTCACACTCCCACAAGCTTCCACCTCCAACATCAGGCTTCACACACAGCTCCACAGCTATCCAAGGGAAAACAATGCAAAAAGTTTAAACAGCCTTTGGTTTTGTTACTGAGGGACATTGGTACATTAATCTTGTTTCCCCTGCTAGGACAACAGCTTTTACCTTTGACACATCCACGAGGAGCTTCAGGCTGGGACAGGAGCAGGAGCCCCCTTGGGGGTGTGGAGGTGGCAGAGGAGCCTGCTCAAAGGCAGTCCAGCAGCAGGGACAGGAGCCTGCCCAGAGGTGCAGGAGCCCCCTCAGAGGAGGGAGGGGAGCCCTGCTCAAAGATGCTGCACCTGGCTAAGCTGCCATGCTGCCAGCAGAGCCTTTCATGCCTCTCACTTTGATGTTCCCTTTGATGTCCAGGACTGACACAGCACAAGGAATAGCTGATTAGATTAAAATCTGCTTTCTTTAGAGTCATTAACTCCCTAAATATAAAAGTTATAAAATACTAACACTGTTTACAGACTTGTGCCCAAGGGCCAGTGGCCCTGTCCATGCTGGCCTGTAACCATGATGTGCAGCAGCAGCAGGTTAAAAACACGTGACATCCAACCAAACATTTTTCCATGTTGATCTGAGCTTTGCCCAAAACTGAGGGAAAAGAGGAGGGGTGGGGGAAATCAATAACAAAACAGAAGAGATAGGGAAGGGCAGCATACCCAGAGTGGGCAGAGCTGAGGGCGATGCAGGGCCAGTGCAGAGCCAGTGCCAGTTCCTCTGGGACACAGTGGCTGCTGCTTTTACCTCCAGATCTGGTTTCTCCAAAACCTGTGTGCCAGCCTGAAGCAGCAGGAGCATGGTGAAGGTGCACAGGTCACCCTTGGCAAGTCACAGGCTCTTGGATACAAAGGTTCCCCCACCCCTTCTCCCAAATTACTATTTTCACAATATCAAAGCACTTCATCAAGCTCACGGGTTTGTCAGGAGAGGTGCAGAGGTCCGGCTCCAAGGGAAGAAGGAAGGAGAGCCATGGAAGGAGGGATGCTGCCCACATCACCCTGTCCATACCTGGGAGGGGGGACATCCTGGTGTACATCACCTGAGGCGCAGGCAGCCAACCCAACATTCAGCATCCGCGCCCCATTTGTACCCATGTCTTCCAAGTCCACATAAAATCCACCCTGGTTTCCCCCAGCACCAGCCCTGGGCAGAGTTTGGCCAGCCCTCAGAGTCCCACATCAGGATATCCAGACCTGTTCAGACAAATGTTAATTCTGCAGGTTGGTATTTTCCACACCAAGCATGATTATTTACTTCTCCTCCTCCTTTTTATCCCTCTTTTTTTTCCTTCCCCTCCCCCCAAAAAAAGCTCCAGCCGAGATTGCTCAGCCCCTTCCAAGAATGAGGCTTTAGAAGAGCTATGCTGCTCCACCCGTGCATTAACGAAAAAAGTCATAAAATATGGCAACCCTTTCCTTAATTGGCGCGGTGACAGCAGGATACAAAATCTGGGCAGCAGTTGTCTCTATGCTTTTTGTTGTCCTCGGGAAAATCAGTTCAAAGCTGGATCAGTGTTGAGGGGAGGATGGAACAGCCCGTGCAGCAGCCACAGCTTGTTCCTGAGGAGCCCAGTGCAGCCCCCAGGGCAGCAGGGACCCGTTCTGCAGCTCCAGGGGGAGAGGTGCCCCTCCACTGCCCCAGCTCTGCCAATGACCCTGCACTCCTGCCAGCTCAGCCTTCCCATCCAGCTTCCCTGAATCTGCCCCTGGAATGGGGCTGTCCAGGAGAAACGGGGTCCTGGGAGGGAACTCAGCCCCAGCTGCATGTTCAGCAGCAGCTCCTCACCTAAGGAGGGCACCCAGGCACAGGGGAGGCCGCAGGGCTCCTCCAGCCAGTTCACATCCACCATTACCTGTTTTTTCTGTGTTTTATTTTTATCAGCTGTGCCTATTTAACAGCAAATTTGAAGCTCAAAGCTGCAGCCAGCACAGAGCATCCCTCAGCCGGGCCAGCACAGAGCATCCCTTGGCCACATCATCGCCTCTACTCCTCCCTCCCAGCACACCTGAACACACCAAACAGAGCTTGGCCTTTCCTCCCACCACTCCCACCGTAATAACGCCACAAATTTGTCCGAGGCTTTCTGAAAATCCCAGTGATCCGCCTGCCAGCTGCCCTCCCCAATCACTTTATTGCCATCCTAGAAAAAGAACACCACCTGCTACAGTTACACTGGATTCCCCCTATAAAAGCCAGTCCCTAATCCATCAAACTGAAACAGCATTTCCATACCAGCTTTAATTATTATCCCAGCCAATTTGCTTGGTGCTAAAGCAAGGTTGCTCCACATAATTTCCACTGCTCTCCCTGCAGCTCTTAAGTAAGGACAAAGCCGGGAGGCTGCGTTCCCATGCAGCAGTTCCCTTCAGTGACCCCTGCGTGCTGGCAGCTCAGTTGCTTCATCCTTAAACCCTCCAGAAGAGCCACCAGAGCCCAGCAGGCACTGGCCATTTGTGTCCTTTAACTCCTCTATCTGCACAGCACTTTATTCCCTCTGGGAATTTCACCTTCATCACTGCCTTTACTGATGGGGTGAGACCATTTTGCTCCTTCATAAAATCCCCTTACTTCTGAATGTCTCCTGTCAGGCTCCAAGGTTGGGAAGTGCTGTCTTGGGTTTCCTGCACAGGACAAGGATGCTCCAGCTAAAGCCTATAAGGTCTCCACCTCATTCACCACCACAATGTCACACAGGCACGCACCGAACAAAGATCCTTTTGTCTCCAGTGGTATCCTTGTACAAGGGAAGATTTTGCCTTTTTTCTACAAACAGTGCCCAGGAGGGTGACAGCTGCTGGAGCGCTCCCACAGGACCTCAGCACAGCTTGTGTCACCAAGGGCTCTCAGGGGATGTGGCATTTGGAGCCCTTGAGCTGCAGGGTGGATCAGGAAGGGATTCCCTGCAGTTTGCCCCCCATTCAGTGGGAATCACACCACGTGGATTCCTCATCAGCCCCAGGGGTTTGAAGACACCCCAGGAAGCAGTGACACTGACTGTCCTCCAGGACATTATGGGGCAATTCCCAGACTCCATGTGGGAACCTTCCCCTGCCATCTCTGTCAGTAGCCTGAGGGTTGACAGGACACCTCTCAGTGGCCCAGGGCACCTCCCCAGCCCCTCTGCTGTGGCAGGTGCCAGGAGCACAACACAGCTGCTTCCAGTTCCTGGGGAAGCCAGCAGCTCCCCATGGCCCCCAGCACTTCCCTCCCTAACCCATGAAACCGGGGGCTGCAGCAGCCAGGCTCAGGCTGTGGCAGGTCACAGCCCATGGCAGCCTCTTTCCCACACACTGCATATGTCTGTCTGTCCATCCCATTCCCCTGCAGTGCTGAAACCCACAGCCCCTGCCTCTCTGCCAGCAGCTGCCCCACAGCTGAGGGGCTGAAACCCTGGCAGAAGCTGGGGGTCACAGTGATGCCGAGGCTGGGAGGGGAGCATGGCACTGCCAGGGACAGCTGCAGGCAGTGGCTTTAGTGGGAGCAGACCCACTGTCCCAAGGCCATCGCAGATGTGAGTGACCCCCTTCCAGACAGGCACGTCCAGCACTCACACAGCCCTGCCATCCCCCTGCCAATCTTCCCTCCCCTCCTGCCACAAGACTCCACTGCTCCAGGTCTCATCATCCCCTCCCTTTCCTCCCCTGCAGCTCTGTGCTCTCCTGCCACCCTGCTCTGCCAGCCTCCAGCTGATGCTGTACAAGCAGACCCAGCGTCCGTGTCTGCACCAGCAGCTCCTGAAAACAGCCCTGCTCCCAGCTGGCTCCTGCTAGACCACACATGGCAGCAGCCTTTTGATCTGAGCCTTTCTCCAGGCACACTCCGTGGCTCTGCATCCTTCTCCTCTTCCTTGGCCACCACCTGCAATGCAGCTCCAGCCCAGCCTCGTCCCCTCATCCACCCTGGGGCCACCAGCCCCCAGCCCAGCGAGGATGAGGGAAAGCATGGCTGCAGTGGCCAGTGGTGCTCTGGAATAACCTTTGGGCTCCAGAGCAAGTCATGGCTCTCCTCCCCCAGATGGATGCTGCAGAGATCATCCAACTCCGCACAGAGATCCAGGGAGCAGCAGCAGCCAGCAGCCCCAGCTCCATCTATAGCTCCCAGCTCCCAGCTCCCAGTCCCAGCTCCCAACTCCAAGTTCCCAGCTCCCAGTCCCCAGTCCCAGCTCCCAGCTCCAAGCTCCCAGCCCCCAGCCCCAGCTGCCAGCCCAGTGCTGTCCTGGGGACTGGCATCCTTCAGGGTCTGCACCCACAAGGCACACCAGGGTTATCCCCACCCAGTGCTTCCCAGAAGACACCAAGCACAGGCACAAGTCACCCACAGAGGATCAGAGCTCAGAGAGATGCAGTCACAAGCACAGTGAAGGCAAGGTTGGGCTCACAGCAAAACCCACCATGGGAAACAGCCAGGAGACATGGAGCCACACCTGGGAAGGTGCCAGCGCTGCTGCCACACGAGTGTGACCACAGCGAGGGGCCAGTGCAGCCCAGCAAGGAGCTGGCCCAGCACCAGCGCTCCACGGGGCATCTCCTGCTGTGCAGAAGTCAAAGCTCTGCTGCAGGGATGTTCTCAGGGCATGGAATAACAACAGATCCTCAGCCAAAGAAGGGGAGCTCCCCCTGCACAGTCCCACCCCAGCGAGGGCACAGAGCCCATTCTGCTGCTCAGGGGGCAGCAGGAAAGCAGCAGTTCTGAGCCCCTGGCAGATCCCAGGAGATCCAGCTGGGGGATGGAGGCTGTGGGATAGCCCAGAGCCTCCTCGCTGTCTCAACCCTCTCCAACCTCTCTGCCCTAGAGGACAATCGGCTGCACTTCCCACTGATACCACAGAGCAGGGAGATCCAAGGGCCATTGTGCTGCTCTGTGCAAGGTTAAATATATCTGCACGGCTCCTTGGGCTGCATTCCTGGGAGGTGGGAGGGATAAACAAGACTTCCTGCAGGAACTGGAAACAATGGGGGGATAATTAGTGCTAATGCCCAGAGCAGAATCAAAACACGTAGCAGATATTTTGGACTTTTACACCCTCCTCCCCTCACCCCAACACTCAGAAAGAAGCACTGGTGTAACCGAGCCAGCTAAAAGAGATGATTTAAAAGGAGGGAAGCTGCTGAGGGCTCAGCCTGGGGCTTCACCATTCCAGGCTCCAGGGGCATGAGGACAAGTGTCAGAGACACTTCCCCCAGAGCCAGCCGAGCTCCAGCTGGGGGCTGTGGGGCCCATATTGCACTGGCTGATCAGACTGAGGGTCCCAGCAGAGGAGGTTTGGAGATGGAGCACACACCCAAGCAAGGAGAGCTCCAGCATCACTGCAGGAAGGGACCCCGTGTCCCACAGGGACCCCGTGTCCCACAGGAATCTCGTGTCCCACAGGGACAGGACCCCTCCGCAGCCAGCCAGAGATCTGCTCTTCCCACAGCTACCTCCTCTTCATTCCAGAGAAGGCCCAAGTAGCGCTTGTTTTCAAACCACAGCAGTTTTTAATCCTTTTCCCTAGCCCAGCCCCTTGGGAGCGCTCTGCAGACCAGCCAGATTTCCCAGTGCCCCTCCCGGTGCTGCGGAATGACTGAGCGACCCAGGCTCCCTGGACACTTCCAGCGCATTACACAGGTCATTTAAAGCCTTTCAAGCAAAAAGCTCCCGCCCCGAGGTGACTCAAAGCCATTAGCATCTCTTTGGGGACGCCTCTCCACTGCTGCACAGGAGCACTTTTGCCCGCCATCTCAAAATAAAATACATTTATAAACCAAAAAGCACCAATTCCCCTCGGCTCAGCCTCCCCCTGCAATATCCCCTGTCAAGGGTTTGGGGCTCCAGAGAGAGGAGGAGGCTCCAGCACACAGAACAGACAGGTATGGCAGATCTACTGGCTGTCCCCATGTCCCATGCTCTGCTGGGAATGTCACCGGCACCCACAGTGGTGTCCTTCACACTTTATGAATCACATCAAAGGATGCTCCACCAGCTGTACCTCACTGCACTCTCTGGGAGCAGCCCCAAGCTCACTCCCCAGCCACCCAGAAGGGTGGTCCTGAGCCAAGGACACCAGCACAGCACTGCAGGACATGGATTCCCATGGCTCATGCCAGGATGGGGATTAGCTGCTGGAGCAGCCCCGGAGCTCACAGAGCCAGGGGAGAACCAAGCTGCTCACCCCATCCCCTCATGGATCAGCCTGTGGCAACGGGCCAGGGAACAACCCTGCATCCCACAGCACATCAACCAGAAGCCCACCATGCCCACCCAGCTGGGGGAAAGACCTGGACCCTGCTGGGGGCCTCCACCACCCATCCCCAGCCAGCTTGGCTGCACCACTCTGCATCTCTCCGAAGTTCTGCTCCCTGCTTTGAGGGGCAGCCAAGGTAATTCTGGCAGCATGCAGGAGCCGTGGATGTGCCCACCATCCCTTCCAGCAATGCTCAGCTGCAATTCAGGAGATGAAGCAGGTAACTACAAAGGTAATTTCCTCTTGCCATCCCCGCTCCCTCCCTGTGAGCTGCTGGAGGGAGGCAGAGGCTTCTGGCAACAAGAGGCATGGCACAGACAATACCTGCTCTCACTCACTGATGAGTTCTTTAATGATCTGAAGGGAACCCAAAAGGTTCCCAACTTTGCATTTGTCACAATCACAGACAATTCCAGAGCCTCCCTGGGGGTCTGACAAACCAAGGCAGCTCCAAGAGCACCTGACAGTCCTGATTCCCCACGGGAAATGGCTGCGGCTCCACAGGCAGGCAAAGCTCACAGCTGCTGAGGAATGACACAAATTCCTGGGGTGCTGGAGGGAGCACAGCACTCAGCAGGGTCACTCCAGAACTGACCACAACAATGGCCAAAGGCTTGGGAAAGTACTGACAGAAGCAAAAGGGTTTTAAAAAATCTGGCCTTACATCAGCAGTGTTATGTGTATAGATACACATTTAGTCTGGCAGGCCCCTGGTCTCCCCCATGCAAGTGCTGGAGCTCTGAGCAGCACCACAGCCAGCAGTGCCACCATCACAGGGTCACGCTGTGTCTCAGCACCCAGCCAAAACCCCAGCCTGCTCCTTAGAGCCAGCTCACCCTGCAGCTCAAACCCCTCAGGAGGCCCAGGGGCAGGGAACAAGAGCAGTGCCCACAGCCCCACACCGTGAGCTCCACAGCCCCAGCCCACACCTGCTCTGGGTCACTGAGCATCCTTGAGACCCCCTCCCTGACCCACTGCATTCAGTCCTGCTACACCACTGGGTCTGTGGGGCTCTGAGGATTATCCACAAAGTGCATTTAACACTGCTCTGTGTGTCTTTGAAATAGAAAGCTGCTGCGCTGTCAGAGGATGCTGTGGGTGGCACCTTGGAGAGCTGGCACATTCCCACCCCCCGTGCCCCCACAGAACCCCACCCCAGCCAGGCCTCTGCCTCCTGCCTGAATGCTTCCTCTTCAGTCAACCAACTTGAAATTGGGTTTGTGTATTAAAGCAAAATTTAATTTCTAGGCCATTACCCCAATGTAGTCTATTTCCTGCATCTGCAAAACGAGAAACAGACAGACTGAGCAATTAATTCCCCTCTTAGACACCAATCTCAGTTATAAACAACAATAATGACATTCTGCAGAGGCATGGAGACCTTTCATTCTGGAAACCCATGGAAAGTGTGTGAGGCTGGGGACCCCTGACACAGCTGGAACATGGACCTGCTGTACCTGTTCCCACATGTGCAGCACGAGTCCCTTGGATCTGCCCTCAGAATCTCAGTGATGCAGCAAGTTTCCATTTATTTCTCACACTGACTTCTCACAAGCCCGTGGGTTTTCCTTCTCCCCCTCTAGCAGAGCTGCCACACAGTGAAGTCTATAAAATAGTTTTGAGACCTGCGAGTTCGCAGCATCGAACTGCAACATCTGTAAAAAAACCCAGAAAATCAAAAACTCCAACTCCTCTAAAACCCACACAGTTCTCCCCTCCTCTCCCTCACTTCCCTTCAGTCACTCTACTCCTTTGAGAGTGAAAAACTCAGAAGCAGCTTAAGCCACACAGTGACAGCAGCGTCCCCATTCATTCACAGGCTGCTCTGGCTGAGATTCCATTCCAACCGGATCCCATCCACACCCTTTTCCTGTCCAAGGGCGGAAATCCCACGGGAAGTGCCCAAAAGGAAGCAAACCAGATGCCACCACCCAGTCAGGAAGAGCTGGCAGCAGCACTGGGCTCCTGCAGAAGCTCCTCGCTGGGACCTCCCAGCCAGCACAGCTCCAGTAACAAAACAGTTTCCATCAGAATCACCATGAGCCTTTTCCACTTTGATTTAAGTGACCTCCCCCCAGTTCATCACAGTCCAAAATGCTCCTGGACGATGCCAAGGCAGCCCTGGCTGAGGTGGGAGCAGACACAGAACACACCTGGGCAATGGGGCACCCGATGGCACCTACAGTGGTGCAGGGTCCCCAGTCCTGGCCTCTGGAGCTCCAGGGGACATGTGGGACAGCCCTGTCCCCTATGAGCAAACACACACAGAAGAAAGGGACATCATATAGGGGGAGGGAAAGGGGGACAGGGACATGATGCGTAGGTTGGGCATCCAGAAATGTTTTTTCACCCAGCAGGTGACTGGGACAGGCCCTCCAGGGAAGTGCTGATGGCCTCAACGTTGCTGGAGACTCTTGGAGGTCTGTGCAGGGTCAGGAATTGGACTTAATGACCCTGATGGCTCCCTTCCAACTCAGCCTATTCTATGACTGTGTGAGAGGGATGACAGCAGAACTGAAACACAGGGAACTCCCCCAGCAGAGAGATGTCCCCTGCCCTCCTGGCACCCAGGGCACCTCAGTTTTGTTTGCAGTGGGAGGAAGCCAAGCCCACAGTGACAGTGAGCTGCATGGAGGCTGACTGGCATCACAGAGCTGAGACTGCTTGAAAAGGAGAGAAAAAGCGCTCCTCACCAGCATCCCAGATTTTTGTCACCCAGCCCCATTCCCACATTGGAGCATTCCTGGGGGCCAACAACCCATTCCTGTGCTTGCTGTGTTGATGGGTATTACTGGAGGCTGCCTTCTCCACAGCTGGGAACCCCAGAAAACAAGGGCAAGGCTGTCCCCACCCTGGCCACAGGAGCCGCCTGGCCGGGGGCAGGGGCCAGAGCAGGCAGTGAGGGACTGCCAGGAGCACAATTGGCTGCTTCCTGAGAAAGTGCAGTGCATCCAGAGGCACAGAAAGGGCAATTCTGCCGCTGGCCATGCTCCCTGGCCCAGGGGCTGGGACGAAGACAGAAGAAGGGCAGATGCTGAAGCCACCACATCCTGCCGGTGCTGGCAGAGCCCCAGCACTGGCACCCCAAAAGCCGGGGCTGCAGCATGCCTAGCTCTGCGCCACGTCCTCCCGAGGATGCCACAGCCACAAGCTCCAGGCTCAGCACCGTGCCCCTCCCTGCACACAGAGACGAGGCAGGTCCGGGACCACTGGCACGAAGGTCCAGTCCGATGTTTCCAGCTCTGCAGGAATACGGGCAGGCGCCCGGGACGCCAGGGCTCAGGCGCTCCCTGCACGCCACTGGAGCCCCCCGCCCTCGCACAGCACAAGGCGCCTTTCAGAGGCACACAGACACACCATTCTCCTGCCGATGACCCCCTTGCCCTGGCATTTTTGGGACTCAGGCTCCGCAGCAGCGAGTTTTTTGGGACCCAGGCTCCGCAGCAGCGAGCGCTGGTGTTGGAAGCAGCAGCCTGAGGCCGGTCAGCAGCAGCTCCGGAGGGTGCTCGGGAGTCAGAGGGGCACGCACAAGATGACGGCACAGGCAGGCGCTCATTAGGCTGCAACACACACTCGCTTTTCAGGCAAAGAGCACTGAAAACAAGGGAAAGCAGCAACACACGCTCCAGCCTCCCCACGGCTTTTCCCTCTCCAGGAGGGAGCTCGGGGGAGCAGGCACAGATCCTCTCACCGCAATGAGGGGAGCAGCAGCCTCGGAGCGGTTCCGAGCAGGCTAAGGTGGGTTTGTTACAGAAAGTGTTTGTAATCGGCAGCAGCAGCTCCTTCCAGAGGAACAAAATAATCTCATTCATTTAATGAACCATCTGTGCAGCCTGCAGAGACAGTTCTGGTTCCAGCGTCTCTGATGGGACAGCCTTGGTCTCTCCAGTGACCAGCCTTTGGGATGCACCAACCCCTTAAAGCCAGGGGCTGACCCAAGGGCTAAAAGGCTCAACGCCCCCCTCCCCACAACAGAAGCCCCAGCCCATAGTTCAGAAACCCACAGAGAGCCCAGGGGAGTGGCAGTGTGGGTTTGGAAACACCTATCCACCCCTAGAGGGGATGGAGCTGGAGACAACATAATCGTGGCTTTAAAAGTAAGTAATTCATCAATCTCACATGGTCCCAGGGCCGATCCCACCCTGCTCACCAGCATGCACACACATCAACATCCACTCCTGAGCCGTGCCTGTACCTTGGAGGCCAGCACAGCTCACCCGGGGCACGCTTTGCAAGGCAGGGGTTTATCACCCGCTGCAGCTCCATCTCTTCTGCCGAGCAGCATTTCCAGCAGGGAGGACGTGGGCTGTGCACAGGCACGGCCTCCCAGCCGCCATGGAGGGCTGTGCAGGGCACAGACCCAGCTCGGATAGCAGCAGCCGGCACACCCAGGGCTCTGTAGCCACCTGCCTGAACCGAGACAGCTGCTGCTGTCGTTTGCATCAACTCATCCTTCCTCCTCGTATTCCTACTGCACTTACTGTATTTTCCCAGGAGCATCCTCAGGGAACATCCCCTCGGTGCGAGAGCATTCCAGCACCGCAGCCTGCACCAGCCTCCTCCCTCCGTGCTGGGGCCGGTTTTACTACCCCTAGGTCAGGGGTACAAGCCAAGCACGGAGTCTCGAGTCTGCTCCTCGACGGTGAAATGCAGCAGCGACAAGCCCAGCACACAGCCCATGGCACCTGCGGGAGCAGAGGCAGCTCTGCACAGCCCGAGGGTCAGCGCCCGCTGCAGCCGGGGGCACAGGAAGGAAGGGCACCGCTGACCACATCAGAAGGGTCAAGGAGCAGCTCGAGCCCGCATTTAACGACCCGCCGGCAGGCCGACAGATCGCTAACACCTCTCAGATTTGCCAGACACTGCCCGATGATGCCCCCCTGCCACCTGGGAGCCAAGAGTGCCCTGCGCTCCGCCAGGCACCGCTGCCAGCTCCCACCCGGCTGCGGCAGCTCCTCCGGCAGAGCCGGTCTCCTTGAAGCCGCCTTCCGACAACAAAAGCTGAGCCGAAACCTCCGGGCTGGCTGGGGAGACCTGGGCGACAGCCAGGAAGGGCAGGAGCCATTAACGCCGGCGTGTCCGGACTTGAGGGAATGACGGAGCAACCAGAACCATCTGCCCTCTCCAGAAACTCCGCAGACCGCTGGGCAGAACGGCCCTTCACCGCACTCCAGCCCTCGCCAGCTGTGCTCCAGCCCTCGCCAGCTGTGCACATAGGGGCAATAACCCTGCGGTTGGGATGTTTTTTGAGGCAAAACACGAAAATAAAGCGCGAGAACGAGGTGTCACTCGGGCACGTTTTCCAGCAGCTGCACAGATCCTCGGCACAAGCAAACACACTCCGCTGCCAGCTCAGCAGGGACACCCCAAAGCGCGGGCAGTACCCGGGAAATGTCTCCCGACCCCCAGTGCCCCGGGGGCAGCTCTGGCACGCGTGGCCGTGTCTCTCCTCTGCGGCTTCCGAAGCAGCGGTCACGGAGCCCGCTTAACTTCCACGGCCCGGGAGTTCACCCGATCCCAGCCGCGCCGGAGGAAAGGGTGCGGGGGCTCAGGAGGATCCGGGCAGCACCGGCCCCGCAGCGGCTCTGCGGCAGCGACAGACGGCACCACGGACCGCCGGGAGCCGAGGTGCGGACACGGAGCTGGGCGGCGGGAGGGACACGACACTCTCCACCGCAAAACCCGGGCCAAGGAGAACGGCGCGGGGATGGCGAGCTGGGTGCGGGATCCCGAAAGCCGCGGACGGGGAGCCGGGAGCCGGCGAGCCCGTACCCGCTCCGCCCGAAACGCACCGCCGCTCCCCAGCAGGACGGCTCCCGGCGAACCGGGAAGGCCGCGGGAAGCCCGGGCGGGGACAGGCCAGCCGGGTCTCCCCGCCAAGCGGCGGAAGGTGCCGGGGCGGGCTGGCAGACGCGCTCGGCAACCGGGAGAGGCGATCGGGAGCGAGGGGAGCCGGCAACGGCTCCCGAGAAGGGCGGCAGCCCCTCGCCCCGGCTCTTGCTGCAGACCCGCGGCAACGGCCGTGCTGGGGCCCCGACGGCCGGCTCGGTGCTCCCTCCCGCCCCGGTACCTACCGGAGGGCCGCGGCATTCCCTCCCCGACTCGGTGCCGCCTCCCGCCCCGATGCCGGTACGTACCGGCGGCCCGCGGGAGCCCCCCCGGCCCNCACCGTGTGTGCCCCATGGGACCGGGACACCGTGTGTGTCATAGGGGACCGGGACACCGTGTGGGCCCCATGGGACCGGGACACCGTGTGTGCCCCATGGGACCGGGACACCGTGTGTGTCATAGGGGACCGGGACACCGTGTGTGTCCCATGAGACCGGGACACTGTGTGTGTCATAGGGGACCGGGACACCGTGTGTGCCCCATGGGACCGGGACACCGTGTGTGTCATAGGGGACCGGGACACCGTGTGGGCCCCATGGGACCGGGACACCGTGTGTGCCCCATGGGACCGGGACACCGTGTGTGTCATAGGGGACCGGGACACCGTGTGTGTCCCATGGGACCGGGACACTGTGTGTGTCATAGGGGACCGGGACATCGTGTGTGTCCCATGGGACCGGGACACTGTGTGCTTCTGTGGGGTGGGGGCAGCGTGTGTCCCTATGAGATGAGGGGAGATGTGTGTTCCCATGCAATGGCTGGCACTGTATGTCTGTTCTTGTGTTTATGGTGAGACTTGGTACATCAACAGCGGGTCTTTCAACACATTTATTATTTCGAAGTGAAAATGAATTAAATGGGGCTTTCACTACCTGGTTCAGCATCACAAAGGGATGTCCCAGTGTTCTCCATACAGCAAACCAGCTCTGGGTGAGGTTGGATTGTTATGTGCAAAGTACACATATATATGTATCCACAGCAATAACATCAAAGGGAAACATGGGAGGGGGGGAACCCAGAACTGTAATTTATTCCTTGGTAATATGAGGACATGTGGCACAGGTTATTTATATTTGAAGGCTGCCCAGAGTGTAAAATGAGCCATCTTTTAAAAATAAACATGAGGAAAAATACATCCAGGCTCCTGGTGCATTTGAAGGTGAGGCCAGGCAAGCTGCTGGCACGTGCTGTGAGCTGGGGCCAGCAGGAGCCTCTGCTGTGCCCTGAGTGCCATTGTCACTGCACACACACAGACACAGACACACACAGACACACACACAGAGACACACACACCCCTCGGGAGGACACTGAGCACACAGCAGCTGCCCTGCTGTGGCTCTCCAGTGAGGCAGGACAGATGCAAGGCTGCTGAGCAGCCAAGACTGCCACCACCACCATGGCTGGCCTGGTTCTCACCTGGCTCACTGTGCAGAGGGATCACAAGTGCTTGCTTCCAGCAGGGCCTGACAACAGGGGAGTTTGTATTGCACTATGTTTGCATTAAACCCCATCTCTGATTTTCTAGCAGTGGAAGCACAGCCGAGGTAGCCGTGGCCAAATCACACAATCTGGAGCTGTCTTGGGACCAGCTTTTATGTCTGTATCTGTGCAGAGCAATGTGAGGTGAGTGAACAGTTGGCCCAGAGCCCTGTCCTCTGACTCCTGGACAGAAAATAAAAGCCATTTTTCCCAATTCAGAGCCACCAGTAACCCACAGCAGGTAGCCAGGGGTGGGTTCAGGCTCTGAGCAGAGCTGCAGCCTGTGGCTGGGCAGCAGCAGAGATGTGCAGCCTCCAGACATGGCACATTAGGCTGCAGGGAACTGGGACCAGTGACAATGAGCAGATGGCTGGAAGTCACAGCAAAGTCCCAGCACCAAGGGTCTCTTGGTGACAACGTGATTGCCCAGCACTCGCTGCAGTGCAGATACCAGTGGCATCTCAGCCCTGACCTCTGAGAGCTCACCCTTCCTCCTGCAGCAGCCAGGGCCACAAAGCCCAGGTGGTGGCACTGCGCAGTGGTGGCTGCTCTGTCGTGTGCCCGTGTCCCTCTGGCTACCAGCTCCAGTGCCAGCCCCAGCGCAGAATGAGCGAGGCCGGGGAGCGCAGGGGCTGGAGCAGCTGCTGGGTGCCACAGAGCAGAGATCAGTCTCAGAGTATCCTCTGCACACCAGAGCCAACTCCTGGGGCTGAAGCAGCTGCTGGGATGCCTCAGTGGAGATCAGCCCCAGTGCCTCCCCTGCTCCGGGGCTGCTGCTGGCACTCCCCAGCTGAGGGCTGTGGTGGATGTGCACAGCTGTGGCTCCAGCTGCTAACAGATCCAGGGTGGGCTGGGACCCAGCAGACCATAGCTCAGGGACAGAGTATGATTGAGTCCCTCAGACAGTTTTCCTCATGGATCACTGCAGATGCCAGCCTCCCTCAAGGCCCGATGGGTGCTGGATTCTGGGATCCTGCATTAATTGGCAGAGGTGCCAGATTTACACCTCTGTAAATATTTACAATTACTGTGGTGTCGTGTCTGTGCATGCACCCAAAACACAGATGGGTAGGGTTCAAATGGCACTTTAACGAGCTGCAGGGCAGCAGGAGGGTAGAGCTCCTCATGCTAATGTGCTGAGCAGTCCAGGTTGGGGAGGTCATCTTCATCTGCCCACAAAGGTGTGTCGCTGTTGGAGTGGCAAGTGCTCAGCAGCCCTTCTATGACCTGTTTTGAATAGGGACCATCTTGGTTTCTGCATCACACGGCTGTGAGCGTGTTGCTTGGACTCAGGGAATTGTAATTTTGCTGCCCAAGGCTGGTCTGCACTCACATCCACATTGCACAGACAGGAATGGAAACACTCGAGTTTTGCCACGTGCCTGGGATGCCGACTGAATAAATAACACGAGGTTATAAAGCAGGATTCCCCCTTGAAAATTTGTTCTTCCAGTGGAAAGCACAGAGGAAAAAAATCCTTTTAAGTTCTGCATCCCTCTTCCCATTCCTTCTGATGAGCAGGCAGGCAGTGTAGATATGATCTGGGCTGGATGGATGGATGCATGAATTCCCCCAGAAGAATTTCTTCTCGATTCTTTTCTACATTTTGATGATTTCATTTCTCCAGCTCTCATTAGCACCTCCTTTATTCCCAGTTCTTCCCCAAGGGCATTCTGCTCTCGCTCCCTCCTGCTGGGAAGGGAGCGGCAGAGCAGTCATAGAAGCGAATGCTGTGCACCACCTCATGTTGAGGCCTGGAATTTCAGAGCCTGATATCAGCTCCAGTTCTCTCCCATGGCGAGGGAGGTGGAGTTCTCATCTGCCCCGGAATTTGCTCTGCTGGATAAGAGCGATGCCTCAGCCTCACACAAGGGCTTGGTGGAAGTGTCCCACCCTTTGGTAAGGGCCCGTGGTCTGACCAACCTGCTGAAGCCCCAGCAGCCAGATGACCTGTCCCATGGGCTCTGAGGGCTCATTTCTGAAGAGGAAAGCTGTTTTCCAAAGCCCATCCCTTTTCTGCACTCAAACCAACCCCGGACGCTCTCTCCAGCCCAGCTCTTCCAGAAGGGTCACAGGATTTTGTGTCACCCTGTTCATGAGTAATGCCCTGTTCTTTGTCCCCAGAAGAGAGAATGAAGGCAGGCTTTGACAGGTGAGAATTATCCAGGCAGGTTTCCAGCCACCTCCTGCACATCTGTACTGCCAATGCCATTTGCACTCCCCCGTGCCAGGGCTCAGCAGCAGATTTGCTCACAAAGTCCCGCTGTGCCAAGGAAGAGCTCCCAAGTCCCTCAGGTCAGGCATGCAGAAGGATGACACGCTGCCTGTTCTCTTCCCTGGCAGCCCTGGGCTGTGGGTCCCTGCTGTCACATATTCCCACTGGGAAAACCTGCATGATGCTTGTGGAGCCCAGGGGTCAGCATTACACATCTGTAATTCTGCACTCTGCACAACATCCCATGTGCAAAGCCAGCTGTGGTGGCCTGAGCTGCACCCGTACCAGCCCCTGGAGGGGAAAGGGGCCCAGGCCCACCCGGCCGTGCACCCAAGGACACAATTTTGACCCCTAACCAATCAATTCAGTAGGAAATAAAACAAGAAGGAAGTACAGAAGTTACTCCCAAGGTCACACGCTGCAGAGCACAGCTCTGCACTCAGTGAGACGTGCACTTGGAGCAGGGCAGCACTGCTGGAGTGTTCCTCATGAACTTGATTTCAGACCGCTGGACCTGCTCAATGGAGCATCCAAGGGGAACATTGGCTCTCAAAGCACTGAGATTTCTAAAGGGTTTTTACAACTATTTCTCCTTCCTCTGACATACTTCCAAAGCTGCATTTGAGAATGCCTCATGTACACACACATCCCTGCAGTAGCACAAAGAGAAAGGGAGGTTACGCCACACCTGCGTTCACCAGCTCCTAGCCAAGGATGGCTCAGGCTGCTCCCCACAGCGACCATGCTGGCTTGGGGACTGCTTCAGGTAACCCCTGTGCTCTGCAAAGGAGAAAGCAGCTCTCAGCAGCCAAACTAGACTTCCTCAGCCCCAGCCAGCTCCTAGCATCCCCAGAGCCGCCCTGACTCACCCTGCTGCAAGGAGCATTCCCCCTCCCAGCTCACACACACTCAGGGCAGCCCTTCCATGTTCATGTGAATCTCCAATTTTTCTTGAGCCTCACACACTGACAGGTAACAGGTATTCCACTGCTGTAGTTTTTTCACCTCAGCATCAGGCTACCTTAGCAATCAAATGAAGCTAATATGCACTTAGTAAGACCTAGGTCAGGCTTATAACCAGAAGAAAGCAGTATGCTCACTCAAAATTTCCTCAACAGTCATCATCTGCACTCAAAGGACATCAAAGACTTCCCAGAAAGGAAAGATGTGTTCTACCAACTTATATATTCCCCCATCCCCTTGCCTGCAGCACCCAGCAAGTGATTCCTCCTCCTTGTTCACACCTCATCAGCTGGAAGGTGAGAGGAAAAATGAATGCTGAGCTTGAGGGAATTTAAGGAGAAACAAATGACAGTAGATACTCCCTTGGGGTTCACAGTAGCACCTCTGGGTAGGAGCAAGTGCTGGGCAGGGAACTGGGGAGACAAGACTGAGGTTTGCCAGAGCAGGATCCCTGTTTTGGCTGAGCAGATGCCTATCCTCAGTAAATAACCCGTGCTCCTAAACAGTGCTGTCTTTGTTATTGAGGCAAAGGAGGGAGCCAAAGGCACTTTGAGGGCATTTACTGTGTCAGGTTGTGAAGAAGAGGCTGCATGGACTCAGCCACCAGCGTGGGCTGGCTGCCCATAATGTCCCCAGAGGTGGCCCAGGCAGGGTGGCTGCCAAGGCAAGGTGAGGGGATGAGTGAGACTGCAGAGGGTGAACCCAGATGTTTATCTGGACAGTGGGAATAATGAAGCCCAGATGTTTACCTGGACAGTGGGAATGGTGAAGCTCAGATGTTTATCCGGGTGGTGGGAGCTGGCAGACCCCCTGGGAGGCAGCTAACCTTAGGAACAGGCGTTGAGTCTGTCTTACAGCTGAAACCCAGGGAGAGAGCTGGACACAGCCCTGGGATGGGAGCTGGTCCCTCTCCAGCAGGGAGAGAGGCCAAGAGTCTTTAGGCAGCTGGAGAGCAGAGCTTGCCCCACTGTGTCCTGCTGTGCAGGCCAGTCAGATGGGGCTGGGACAGGCTGTGCATAACAAAATGCAAATCAGAGTGAGAGCAGCTCATCTCAAGAACAATGTGATGTGCTGCTGTTCAGTGACAGGTGCTGAGAGAGCAGCTGGTGCTGCAAGAACTGCGAGTACAGCAGGTGAGGCTGCATGGAGTGACAAGGACAGTGATGGATGTGGCTGAGCCTGGAGGGAGAAGACCCTACCCATAAATATGTTTGCCACCTCGTTACAGGTTTCCAGCCTTCAGATCTACATGCAAGGTTCAAGTGAAGCCCCCTGAGCTCCAGTCCCTTCCCCTCCACACCCCTTCCCCAGCCAGCTGTGGCTCCCTGGTGTCAGGAGAGGAATTCCCTGTGGAACAGGCACCTGGCCTAGCAGGTCCAACAGGGTGCACTGCCTGCTGCTCTGCTCCTCCCTCGGCAGGCGTGGGGCTCGGGACCAGGGTGGTGTGTGCTGGCTCCAAATTAAAGTGATGTTCAGGCTAGATGGGCAATTGAAGTCTGGAGGAGGGAGAGGAGGAGGTGGAAGATGGGGCCATGCGCAGGTGTACACATACACTGCCTGTCTGCCCCTCCATTGCTGCTGGGCTGGTGAAGTGAAGCTGCCCAGTCATCCCGGCTGCCCCCATGCCCTGGGGATGGTCCTTTCAGCTGACATGGTAAAACAAAAATATTTTTCATTTGAATGGAGATAAAAGGTAGAATCTTCACATCTAAGAGCTCTGAAGTGCTGTTATGGAGGTGGTTTATCTCCTTGTTTTCCAGAGAGGCTCCTGCTAGACCAAACCACTGTGCAGCTATCCAAGGATCTCAGTCTTCAGCTGGTGCCAAATTCCTGCTGAGCCAGGAACTCACACTTAGTTTTTTGTTTTTAAAACTCCAGTTCCTGGAGCAATGGGAGGATTGTCATACCTCACCATCTACTTAAAGTAAGGCAAGTTTCTCACCTTCCCAGGAATTCACAGATGCAAAGAGAATGTCAGTTCCAGGTTTTAAGGTTTGTTTGATGGAAGTAGACTTCCCAACACTGTCCCCTCATGCTGGTTGCATCCCAGGGTTTGTGGAACTGCTTTGCTGCTGCTGGAAAAGTTGGTCTCACTCTCACACGGCTCATTATTGAAATTGCAGCTCTCAGGGACAGGAGAAATGTGCTCCTTCCCAGGCACATCCATCCTAATGGCTTCTGCCTCACTGCCAAGGATAAATCATCATGAATCAGGGCTACAAGGATTTCTGGAGAGCCCTTCTGCTTCAGGTGTTTCACCCCATGGTGAAGGAGTCCTGTGAGACACCCATTAGCCAGCTGAGAGGTGTGTTTGGGGAACACATTGCTGGCTCAACAGTGAGGAAAGAACCGAATTCGATTCATTTTCATCCTGGGCAGAATGTTTGGAGCTGGCAGCCCCTCCAGCAGGGAGCTGGGTCAGTGCTCACAGGTGCTGCAGTGCATTGGGTGAGGTTTTGCCACTTTATAGCCACTCACAAAGGTTTACAGCATGAATAAAGTATTTCCACCAGCTCAGGAAGGCAGGAGAGCTGGCTCAGAGCACGAGATACTGCTTTCCTGGAGGATGCTGCTATTGGAAGGGGCTGGTGCTCAGTGGGCTGGCAGAGCTCAGCACCTCCCCAGGCATTCTGTGGGAAGCAGGGGTGAGGGACCTGTTGGGAGCCCCAGGGTGCTGCTGTGTGGGCTGCAGTGGGCAGGGGAGCTCCAGGGCTGCCTGTAGCCTTTGCAGAGCATTGCCACAGAGTGCCACTTACTCCCAGGGCTTGCCTGCCCTGATGGGAGCAGCAGCACAACTGGGGAGACTGGGCCTATTCTGAGCCCAGGCACAAACCATGGCTGCGAGACTGAGGTGATGGAGCTGAGCTGATGTGTGCTTCAGCCTCATCCTCAGCTTTCATCTCCATCCCCAGGCACAGAGAGATGTGGGGCTGGGGAAGCAGAGCCCAGGGGTCACCTTAGTGGGAGCTCGTCAGAGCAGGGAACCCAACCCAGTGCTGAGCACAGCAGGGATGAGTAGAGAAACCCCTTTCTGCACAGTGGGTGTTTGCAGAAGGTCTGGCCAGAGGTGGCCTTACCCCCTTCATGTGATGGTGGGATTTGCCCCAGCAGGTCTCCCCCAGAGGCTCTGGGGATGCCCCTGGACCCTGCAGAGCAGAGCTGCACAGCCCTGTGTGCTGCCTGCCCCAGAACCAGCCTTGGCTGGGCTCCCACCTGGTGCTGCTGCTATCTCCAGCTGGGATCAGGTGCTGCCAAGCCCTTTTGGGGTGAGGCAGTTCTCCTGGCTTTGTGCCACAGCAGAGCCATGCTGGGAGCCAGTCAGGGCATGGGCAGCTCCTTGCCAGCCCCTCACCCCTGGCCATGGTGCCTGCCCAGCCCCTCTGGCTGGATGGGACACCGGAGGGATGCCCTGGATGGACCAGAACCACCCATGCAGGACCACCTGAGGCCAGCCCCTCTGTCCCTGCACTGGCTCTGGCTCTCCCTACACACACAGCCCAGACTGCCCTGCTCCACAGGAACCAGGAACTGGAGCTTCCCAGAGACTTCACAGGGCAAAGAGCCCTCCCCTCCAGCCAGGACATCAGAGATAGCCCCACGTTACCTCCAGGAGCAATCATCCTTCCCACTGACTCCTTCCCACAAGCACAGATAGTTCTGAGCTCTTCCAAACCTAGCAGGATTCATGGAGGGTTTTCCAAAAATCATTCATCAAAACTTCTGCAGATAATTATGAGTTTGTTGCTCATTTATTAGCACCAGGCTGTAATTACTTGGTATCCAGATAATATGCTACACAGATCATGTGGTGCTGAGTAGGTCAGATGAGTACAAGGCTCAGATTAGGATTTTTAAGTGTGTTTTCCCAGGAAAGTCTGCAATGCATCCCTAATTGCTGCTGTGCTGTCAACAGCACATTTGTGGGAAGGCAGGGGCAGACATGGGCACTTTGGGATAAACGTGGATAAGCCTTTATAGATAACTTTGCTCTGTTTTGTCCAGCTCCAGTAATGGGGGTGCAGGGACATGGCTTTGTGTTTTCCAGGTATGTGATACATGCATCCCTGTGACAGTTTGCCTGTCCCCAGCCAGTGACTTTTCAAGGCATTTTGCTGTTCAGTGGCCAGATGCAGCACGTAAGTGGCCGTGCAAGAGCACCTGGCCAAAGCCCAGCCCCGTGGTGACATTGTCTTCAGCCACGCTTCTGCTCTCCATTCTTGGGACCAGCCCTGCTGCCAAAGCTCCCAGCCCTGGGGCTGTGGCTGTGTCACTGGGGTGTGCAGCCAGTGCTCCCTGCTTTTAGGGAAGAAGGATGCTGTGGTGCTGGAACTGCCCAGGAACACAAGAAGCAGATGCTTTTTGCAGCAGCTGCCATTGGACACTGGCTGCCATAAAGAGCCTGTCTTGTTGCCCCCCACAGCAGAGGCAGAGCAGGAGCCACCTCTCCAGCTCAGGTGGAAGCAGATTCCCCGGAGCTGCCAGGGCTCTCAGGAGCTCTCATGTGGCAGGGGAAGCTCATCTGGTGCTGCTGCTCTGTGTCAGGGTCAGCACCAATGGAGGCAGGACATTCCAATGTCACGGGATATTCCCTGTGAGAGCTGTACACCCCCATCCTGGGCACGGGCAGTGCCACCTGCTCAGTGTGCCTGGAGCCTCTCTGTGTGCCTTTGGGCTGGGCAGCACAATCTGTGCCAGCACTGGGGCAGGACAGGGGCTTCCTCACACGCACTGATGCAGGATCCAGGGGGTTCTGGGCTGCCTTTGAAGCACTGGTTCATCTTTTTTTTCAGCCCCCTGTGGAGGAGTTGGACATCCCACATACCTCAGACCAAAGGTGGTTTGAGGGGAGCCAAGGTGGGATCACTGCCTGGCTTTGTGTGGGGCAAGCCAGGATGAGCTCCAGCACCTCCCAGCCCCGAAACTGGCCTCAGCCTGCAGCCCACAGGAGTTTCGCTCCTGGAACCACCCTCAGGACTGGCCACAGCTGCCCCAGCACCTCCAATCCTCAACACAGCCTGGTCCCTCCGTGGTCAGCCCTGTCCCTCCCCTCCCTTCCCAGCCCTCGGGGGGTGTGTGAGGCTCAGGGGGTCTCCAGCAGCCCTGCACCATGAACAGCAGTGGGTGCTCCTTGCCTCTGGCTGAGCGGTGTCAGTGTGGCTCCTGAAGGACACATTACCTCTGGGAATGATGCCAGGCACGGAGAGAGAACCACTCACACCAGTGTAGGAGTTAACTTCAGTGCCTGTGGCTCCATCAGGGCTCATCACTCTGCTCTCCACAGCATCTTTCTCCTTCTCCTGCTCCCCTCTGGACAGAGGATGCTCTACAGCCTGTTCCAGAGGCAGCACGTGTGACCATGAGCTGTTCCCTCCTGCTTGTGCTACCAGGAGCTGCCTTCCCATTTGGATGACTTGCCCTCAGCAGCTAAAATCCTTTGGCCAAAATCCTCAGCTCCTCAAAAGGCTGGAGAAGCAGCTGTGAGATTCCCTGAGGAGCCCCAGCATGGGCAGGAACAGGGAGCAGCGCCACAAGAGCAGCTGTAATGAGCAGGAACTCGTGTGTTCCATGGCTCAGAGGCAGCAGCTCGGTCACTTGGGCAGGGAACCAGGAGAAGAAACCTCCCACAGCTGCTGGATGGGGTCCCCAAGTTACCCCAAGTGGATAACAAGGAATGTCCCCACTGCTCACCCCTTTGGTCACACCATACGTGCTGGTCCCTGCTATGGGACACCTCTCAGAAACCCAGTGAGGAGGATGCCAAGACCTCTTTGGAATTATTTTTCAGAACTACCAGAAATACATGGGAAGATGATATTCTTCGCCATGGCAGCTACCTGGGAGATGCATCTTCTGGTTCTGTCCTGACGGCAGACAGGGATGCTGCCTCGCCACAGAGCTCTGCACATGTCCCCACGGTCCAGAGCAGTACAGCAGGGCCAGGGCTGTTCCTGTGCCATCTCTGGAAGTTTTACTGCAACTTAGAAATCAACAAAACCAGACCAACACCAAAGGTGCTGGAACACTCAGCCAAACAGGAGGTTTTAGGGATCTCTGGGGTCAAATATGAGGCATTAATCACGCCTGGCTCTTCCCATGCCAGTTCTGTGCAGACTTTGGGCCTGGCAGACTGTGGGCATCTCCTGCCAGTACCACCAGCCACCTCATATGAGGTCCTGGCTTCATGAGGGGATGAGGCAGACCCGCTGGGGCAACGAAACTTCAACTATTTATTTTTTGGATACATCTTCCATTTGTTATTGCTATATCTGTTTCCCAATGGCTGCTGCCTTGGAAAGGCAAAGACTGATGCTGTTCCAAGCATTTTTCACAGGGCAGGGGCATTTTGCTTTCAGGTTTCCATTCATTTTTCTGGTTTTAGGCAAGAACTAATAGGCTGCTTGTCTGGGCCTGGTTGGCAATGCCCGAGATGAGCAGCCACAGGTTTTACTCCCTGCTTCCAGTGCTTCAGCACACTGTCCCAGAGCAGCGTCCCTCCCTGCAGCTGGACAAGGTCAATGACACCACACAGGTGATTAAGTGATAGACTTGCTTGCTAAGGAACTTGCTTGTGGTGCACTGAGTGCTCTGGGACTCACACACCTGTTCAGTGTGCCAGACTTTGTTCTGCTGGTGCTCACAGGTCTGTTCTGTATCTATATCCCATGGGTGCAGTGTGGGACTGTTGGGTCTGTCCCATACCTATAGTATAAAAAGGCTCTAAGCTGAACTCTGCAAGTTTTACAACACCTTTTGATCAAAATGCTTTTTTAGGCCAACACAGCCCTCCAGGAAAAAGCAGAAGGGGAATAAAACGAGCCCTCTGGCAACTTGGAGAGCTGCCGGTGCACATCCCCACAGCCCACGGCCAGGAGAAGGCAGGAGCAGGACCCGGTTTGTGCCTTTGTGTCATTGCTGGAATGGCAAAGACCCGCCCATCCCTCTGGCCCCATGGCCACCGCGGGCTGTGCTGCTGGGGCGCGGCTCTCAGCACGCCCAGCTCCGCCAGTAACCGCAGGCATGCGAGGCAGAGCTTGCACTCTTACAAAGAGAAAACCTTCACCTGTCCCAGGGCACGCCTGGAGAAACGATGGGTCAGAGCTGGGGTCCCCCCGAGCCCGGGTCCCCCTGGGTCCCAGCAATGTCCTGCTGTGTCTGTCAGTTCCTGAGTGCCAGAATCCAGGGGTGTCTGGGATAACAGCTCAGGCAGGGACATGAAGCTGTCAAGAAGTGAAGCAGGAGGATTTCCAGCTCGACTGGGCGCCTCGGGGAATCTTCCATTAGCGGCTTTAAAAGACACGTGCCAAAGGTTCTTTCCCCATCTCTTTATTTCTCTCTCCTTTCTTTGGAAAGAACCGAAACATTCCAGGATTAAAATCCCTGCAAAGATCCCTTTCCACCCTGCAGCTTTAAAGCTGATGGTCTGTACAAAGTCCTCCCTGCATCACACATGGAGCCTAACCTAAATTTTTAGAATCATATTTATGGCTCCTAATTAGGGGAAGAGCCATTGCAGAGAAGAAAAAGCAGACTCAGGTCAGGGGAAGTTGGTGTCCTGGGGATGTGCACAGTGGGTGAATACACCAGACATGGATGGCCAGGGTGAAACACTCAGAAATCCTTTGTGCTGTGGGCAGCCCATCCCTTCCTGACATGGAACACAAGCCTCCAGGAATTACCATCACCATTCTGGTACTGCAAACTCCAGGATTTCGGATTTGAGGAGTTAATTTGAGGCATTTTTTGTCTGCAGCTCCAGTGCATAGTCAGCATCCCCAGCACTAACCCAGGTGTCTGACAGGGGAGATGCCAAGTGCTTTCTGTGCTTCTTGCCCAAACTGGACTTTAGGGGGGAAAAAAGCTGCAATGCTGAGGGCAGGTGGAGCAGCAGTGTTGGTGCTGCACAGCCCCAGCACAGATCCCTGGCAGTGCATCAGCTGGACTCAGCCTGTGCCGTTTTTCCCAGTGCATCCCTAGTTCTGGGCTGCGTATCTGTGGACAGAAAGTAAGCTGCTTTTTTAACAAATGTGAAATTGTATCTCTTGCTGCAGTGCTTTGTCAGGGACCGTGTTATTGCATGTATCTGGGTCAAGCTTATTCCTTCTTCAGCAGGGTATTCCAGGGAGCTGAAAGTGCTGCCCTTCCCCAGGATCCAGCTGTGCCTCGTTGCCATATCCTTCCAGGGTGATTCCTTGGGACAAAACTCTCTGTGGAGCAGTTATTTTCCAAACAAGGGCTCACAACGGGAATTTCTCCCAGCACACCTAAGCTCACACCTTGAGCCAAAGGCAGAAACAATTCAGCAGGGACTGAGCACATCCATGAATCCCCGGGCACGCTGGGCTCTGCTGGGCTGCTCCGTCCCAACCTGAACCTGCTCTGAACCAACAGGTCTCAGTACTCCTGCAAGGTCTTTGCCAGCTTGCACTTCATGCTCACAGCAAGGAGAGAGCAACATCTCCATGTGGGGCACTGTGAGGTGGGGGATGCCCAGGGTGGGCAGGGGAGAGCCAGGATGCAATAACCCCCCCTCATCAACATGCTGCTCCTTGCACCGGCCCATGCAGCTTGTTCTGGGGGAGCTAAAAATAGAGCAGTGAGCAGCTTTTGATAGCGCCCAGAAATTATACAAAAATGCTGGGTTTTGTTTTCATTGAAAAGCATTTTTGAATGTCATCATGGCTGTGTCAAAAATGATAGACAGTGATTGAGCACCAACAGAAATGTTTGTCCCTCAGGGGAGATCGGTGGGATAGGTGGGGCAGGTGGCTTCACCCCCATGGCTGTGTTGGCCTGGCCAATTTGAATTCCTGCCCATGAGCTGCTCACCCCAGTGCTCTGTGTAATGCTTGCTGTTCCTCAGCAAAACCCCTGCAAGCAACATGAAAACAATGCCAGGGCCTCACCCAGCACGGAGATGGGGGCTCAGGAAGGAGGTGAGTGCTGTGGTGCTGAGCTCTGAGGCTGCCCCGCATCCCTCAGGCAGGGGCTGGGATTCAAAGCCATGCTACTGACATGTGACTCAGGAATGGCAATGGCCATGTTGCACGTTCTATTATGTCTTCTTAAAAATTCCTCTCCCTGCCCATGCTGAGGCTGCAGCTGGTGGCTTTGACTGGACTCACCATGCAGCTGGCAAAAAGCCCCTCCCAGGTGTCACAGAATGGTTTGGGTGGGAAGGGACCTTAAAGCCCACCCAGTGCCACCCCTGCCATGAGCAGGGACATCTTCCACTGTCCCAGGTTGCTCCAAGCCCTGTCCCCTGGCCTGGAACACTTCCAAGGATGGGGTAGCCACTGCTTCTCTGACAGGCAGATGTGCCTCATGTCCCCAGATTGCTTGCTAGTCTCCTTCCATGAAACATTTGTAAAAGCAGGTTTTCTCACTTCAGAGAGCATTTCCCACTTCAGAAAGCCACACTAGCTTACCATTTGGGGTGATGGCAGGCATGTGTCACCTCAACCATTTGTCACACTTTTGGTCACACATCCCTGGTGTGAGAAATCCCCAAGGAAAGCTCTTCAGGCAGGATGGAATCCTGCTGCTTTTCCTCTCCCTGCACTGGAGTCTTGGTCAGAAGTTGTAGCTCAGGGATTGTGTCAGGCACTGACCTGAGACCTCAGGATGGGACCAGGGGCCAACAAAGAGCTGGTTTTCTTTTGGCTGCGTGAGGTCTCTGGTTGTGCCATCCAGGGACCCAGCTCAGGGCAGGATGGGCTCTAGGAAAGAGGGGTCAGTGTTCACAACTCTGCCTCAAACCTTCCCCAGCCCTGACTGTCTTTGGAGCTGCAAAAGCAGATAGAAAATTAAACTACATATGGATTATTTCAGCCATAAAATAGAACCAAATTTAAATTAAAGTCACTCACATGATGAATGGGTGACTGGTGACTGGCATTAACCACAGGCAATCAGGGGAAGGATGCTGCTAATTGCAGATGGCGGGCACTTAAATTTCCCCCTGTTTTCAGGCTGGATGTCTAAAAACTCAGACAGCGACATCCCAGGGTACAAATAATAATCCAGGGTACAAATCCCATGATATAAATCATAGAATCATGGAATCACATACTGGTTTGGTTTGGGAGGGACTTTAAAGTTTATTCAGTTCCACCTCCCTGCCATGGGCAGGGACACTGTCCTCTAGACCAGGTTGCTCCAGGTCCCGTCCAACTTGGCCCTGGACACTTCCATGCACAGGGCAGCCACAGCTTCAAATACACAGGGGTACAAATCCCAGGGTGCCTAAAGCTTGCTGCCTGTGCCCCTCGGCCAAGGCTGGCTCTGCCTGTGCCTGCAGCCCAGATCCAGAGCCTCCCATCCCTTCCAGAGCTCCCACTGCGTTCCCACGCTGTCTGAGGGACACGTTGGATGTCAGCCGGGCTGGAAGGGCCTGGGGTGACCACACTGGCCCCCAGCCCATGCCCCTGTCCCTCTTGGCACAGCTTGGCACAGACCTCCCATGGCTCCAGGGACAGTTTGAGCAGTTTGTTCTTCTGCTGTCCCCAATCCTTTGTGACCCACTGCAGGGGCAAAGCATTGTGAACCAGAGCAGGGACAAATCCAGCTGAGAAATAACCCAAAGAAAAAGAAAAGCAAGAAAAAGGGGTTATTTTTCAGCTGTCTGATTTCTCAGTTTGGTTCATTCTGTACTGACTTGGTTCAAGGACAGAGAGGAGATGGGGATATGAGCAGGGCTTGTTCTGGACTCACCTCGTGCTCTCCCTTCCTGGACTGTTCACAGCCCAGAGCCTGGAGCTGCCCATGGGATGGAACTGGGCCAAGCTCTAGCACAGGTCCTGAGCTAAGGGTCACCTCTATCCCTGTCCATAGGGAGGCAGCTGTGGAGGAACTCAGCTGCCTGGGCAGTTAAGGGTTACAGATGCCCAGCCCTGGTCATCCGTAACCTCCTCCCACCTCACCCCACAGTCAGTCCTGGGTGGGAGCTGCAAGCAAATGTGCTCTGTGATTCTGAGGAGAGATGATTTTTGGTATTGACAAGCACTGAGTGACCTCTCACAAAAGATGCTTGCTCTTTGCTCCTGTGGAAAAGTGATGGGGCGTGCAGGGCTGGGGCAGTGATTCACTCACTGAGGTCCCCAGCTGTGATGCTCAGTGGGAGCAGAGGCTTGCCGAGGACTCACACCATGATTTAACCCACAAGAGGCCCGTGTGGAGCTTCCTCTCCACTCTGCCCCATCTTCTTCCTTCAACTGACGCTGAAGTGGCTCATTGATCACTGATGGGCAGGGCTGGGGCACGTTGGCAGCTGAGCCTGCAAGCAGGGCCCGTGCTGCACAACACCCCCACCCTTCCCACCAGCCTCCCCAGCATTCCCACCCCAGCAGTTCCCCAAACTTTTGATTTTCTCAGTGCTGATGGCTCTGATTACAGTGACTGGCTTTGAGAGAGCAACAGGAGCTTAGCACAGCCCAGGGCAGCTGTCTGCACCCTGAACTTCTCTGCTGCCCACGTCACTGCCTGGCACCAGTGGCACCAGTGTGTGTCTCCTGGCCCCCTGGGCCATCTTCCCTGACAGCAGCGTGGACTGAGCCACCTGTCTGCAGTCTCTGAATAAAAGGTCTTAAAGACCTTTGTGAGAGAACATGATGCTGCTGGGGGCCAGGGATGCACTTTTCACATGTCAGCCCCTTCCCAGACCCATCAGAACCTTTCTCCCTGCACTAAGGTCATGTGGGCTGCTTGCTCCTTCCTCCCAGGCATGTTTTCTGGGAGCAGGGAGCAGTTCTGCCCCACATCCAGCTCTGTGTTCCAGAGGATGGGTTTCCAGGGAGCCTTGCTGTCCCTGAGCAAGGTTTTGTGCTCCTCCAGCTGAGGGGCCCATGGGTTCAGTGAGGAGACAGAACGGGCAGGGGGTCCGAGCGTGCGGGAGCAGCGGTGGGAAATGCCGAGGCAGCAGGAATGCAGAGGGTCAGGCTGCAGCCCAGCCCCTGCCACGTGTCTGTGCTTTCACAGACTGACCTGGGTTCTTCTGACAAGCCCACCCTCCTGTCACCGGCTTTGAAGCCTCTCCCAAGCCCTCAGCATCTTGCCATGCACAGGACAGACACAGGAGTCCTGGAGCAAAGGCAGGAGCAGCTGGATCCTCCTGCACAGAGCAGAGCTGCACCCACAGCACCAGCCAGTCCTGCTCCCTCTGGCTCCCCACCACACGGTGCACCTGCCCTGTTCCTACCCATGTTTGAAACTCCAGCAGCCTGAAATCCACCCTGAAAGCTTTCCTTCCAGCTCACTGGAAGAGCACTTGGACAGTGCTGAGCCAAGGAGAGGGTCCCCTTGCAGTGTGTCCCCTCAGTGTGATCCCCTCTGGCTCATGGGCCACCTCTGCCAGCTGGAAAGATCTCATGGATTTGATCTTTGGTACCCCAGGGGCACTGGGTGGTGGCACCAGGCTGGAAGCTCTGGGCACCTGGATAGGAGCCCCTGGGCCCTGTGGGAGCCCTTCTCTCCTGCACCCCAACAGGGGCACCAAGGGGAGCTCTCTGAGTGCTCAGAGCCAGTGGCTCTGTGCTACAGGTGGGCTCTTTGCAGCACCCGTGCGCTAGTTCTGCACCCACCACTTTCAAGGGATTAGTAATGAGCACCTGTGTTCATGCTCTAAGCCACACTTGAGTACCAGAGGTGCTGCTGTTGCACATTCACAAGATGCTGCAGGGCTCTGTGGACACCCTTATTCCAAAGACAGGGGTGTAGAGGACAGCATAGCTCCAGACACGACCCCAGTGCCACTGTGCCATTAATCCATGTCCCACTTTCCTGAGCACATCCCGAGCCACTGGTGTGGCCCATGGGCCCTGCTGTCCTGGGCACACAGGGAATCTGGTCTGCCAGGGGTGCACTGCCTCACCTACCACCTCTCACTGCTTCACTACCCACCACTGATGGGAACATGCAGCAAACCAGGGCACCGGAGGATCTGGGCTAGAAAATCAGCTGCACTGATTTATTTATTAACCCAGATCTGCAAAAGCAGGGAGAGAAGCTGCAAGAGCCAGAGAAGATGTAAAATTTTGCCTTTCCTCCCTGCTTCCCCGGGGGAAAGATCAAACATAGAAGCAAAGCCCAGGCCTGTGGTTCAGGCCAGAGGTTTCCCCCTGAGCCTCGTCTCTGACTGCATTCAGCCTCCTGCCTGTGCCCTGCCTGTGCCCTGCTGCTGCAGCATCACTGTGCAGCTGTGTCCCCAAACACACTGGGGAGGATCTGGGTTACAGCTGGCTGGGCAAAGCAGAAAAGCAAGTTCTGCTTCCAGTGTGTCCTGGCACTGGGTCCTTACAGGGTGACACAGGCACATCCCTGGGGGAAGGTGCCCCCATCCCTCAGCAGTGGAGTTCTGCAACATTCCAGGCTTTTTGATGGCCAGGGCTCAGGTAGCTGCACTGGGCTGATGAATGCAGCTGCCAGCATCTGTGGCCCTGCCCTTGCCCCATCCCTGGGTTTGCTTTGGGGCTCAGGCTGTGAGCTGCTGCTGCCAGCCCCGGGCCAGGCACTCACTCTGTGGCAAATGCCTTTTCCTCTTTGTGTCCATCCCTCAGCAACACCGTTTTGCATATAAACCTTGAAGGAGGAGATATAATCCCATAACTCATGGAGCAACTCCTGTTATTTGAAGAACTGTAAGGATCTAATTTATTTCCTTCTCAAAGACTGTTGTTCTGCAGAAACGATGTGTGACAGGACATCACGAGGAACAAGGACTCCAGGGAACAAATCTGGGGGAACAGTGGGTTCAGAAATATGAAATGATTTTTCAGAACAGAAGATTACTGCTGCAATCTGTGTAGTGCAGGGAAACAAAATGTTTAAAAGAATTGAAGAAAAGTATTCAGCAGCAATACTGCCTGCTACACCTTGGCAAAAGCAGCAGGGAAAAGGAGACCTAATCCAAGAGCTCCCCTGACAACAATCCTTCCGATGCCTTCCCTGGTGAGACTGAGAGGGACAGGGGCTGGAGGATGGCAGGAGTGACCCTGGGGGTCTGTGGGAGCCTCTGCCACGGCAGCAGCACCAGGGACCCCCGAGCTGCCCCGCAGCCCTCGCATAACTGTTCTGGGAGGGGAGCGAGCTCACTGCCCCGCAGGACCCTGTAATGCCACACACACGCTCCCTCTTCTGTGTGCTAAGCACAGCCAGCCCGAGGGAACATCAAACACATGTAAAGCAAGGGCTTTTGATGTTCTAAACGAATCCCTTTCAAGCAGGGGCTGGAGAGGGAAAAGCAGCACAGTGCTGGAGTGTTGGCAGACGAGCCCCCTGCCACCCTGTAGGAATGGCTGGGAGCCCCTTCCAGCTTCTCCCTGCACATCCCATCCACTGGAAACTGGGGAGACATTGCCTCTTCACCACCACATTCACACCAAAGTGAGGGTAACACTTTTCACTGGGCTGCGAGAAACATTTGTGTCTTTCTTGGGAGGAATCTATAGTACATATTTCATATATTTTGATGTGAAATATTGTTTTAAACCAAAATAATCCTTCCAGAAAATTTGAGGTAGTATATTTTATTCCTCTTGAGCTGTTCTCATGAAAGCTGAGGAGAAGCAGCACCACCCATGGCACAGATCTGGCTGGCACAGAGCCGCCTCTCTGGGATGCCCAAGTGCTAGATAGCCTTGGAGGAGGCAAGGGACGGTGGACAGATGTGGTTCCACCATGGCCCTTCTGCCCCAGGAGCCACCAACAGCCACTGGCAGTGTTCTTTATGAGAAAATTAAGGAGAGTAACAGCCTTGTCCCCATCTCATAGTGGCTTTTCCTAATGCCAGAAAGAGACCCCAACCTATTTCATGCTGTAATTACAAGTAAAAAGTTCTGTGGTGACAGATATACAGCACCCCTGTACCTGCCTCTGTCAGCCTGGCCCCAGCAACACTAATCACCCTAACAATCCCACAGGAACTGCAGACAAGGCTTTCCCTGCCAGACCTTGCTCTGCATCTGTTCCACTGCAGCCCCATCCAACCTGGCCATGGACATTTGCAGGCACAGGGCAGCCACAGCTGCTCTGGGCACACTGTGCCAGGGCCTCCCCACCCTCACAGGGAACAATTCCTTCCTGTGAGCCCCCTCTTATCTGGCAACAATGCCTAGAGCTGGGGTGTTGGGGTGCTTGTCTCGTAGAGTGGCTGCTGGCTATTGGTGACCTGGGGCATCTCTGGAGCTCTTTGGGAGGTCTTGTCCTTGAGGAGTACTGGGAAATATCTTCCCAGACACAAGGACAGTCCTCAGTTCTTGCTTCTCCCTGCTGAAAGGAACAGGCCCGCCTTGCACAGTGCAGATATGTGTGTGTCAGCAGGTGTCACACAGCACCCCGGGTGTCACACAGCACCCCAGGTGTCACACAGCACCCTGGGTGTCACACAGCACCCCGGGTGTCACACAGCACCCCGGGTGTCACGCTGTCTGCCCGTGGCTGTCCCCTGCAGTCCCACAGCTCCTGCCATGCGGGTCCCTGTGTGCCCGGCTGTGGGGACGAGAGGATTTCCCGGGAGCTGGTGCCGGTTTTTCCTCCCACTGCCTCCCTCTCTGCGCTCCTGCCTACACCCACCCCACCGCCGGCTCCCATTCACATCTGCATCTCATGCATATTCATACATATGTAGATAATTAAATATTCATATGCACAGTCACTGAACTTGCAATTAATCTGGAACTTGCTGCTCCTCTTCCCTCTCCCCCAGCTCAGGCGGAGCCGCGGCGGCTCTTGCTGCCGGGGGATGCCGGGCTCCGCAGCTGCTGGGAGGAACCAGCACATCTCTCCCCGTCACCGCCCCGCTTTCCCGGCTCCGTGTTGCAGGAAGGAGCCTGAGAAGAGCCCTAAGCCGCCCTGCTTGCCCCAGGGAGCCCACGGTGCTGCTGGGAGCGCAGGAACAGGGCAGCAAAATTCCAGCGCTGCAGGCACAGGAACTTGGCCCCCGAGCGGGGCTGCTCTTAGGGCAAAGCTGTCCCCACCTACACCAGCCCCCATGGGGGCACGAGTGGTTGCAGGGTGGGGGCGAGGACGAGGATGAAGGCTCTCACCAGCAGAGAGGACATGCCTGGGGTTTTTCGGATGCTGTCGCTCTTGCACAAGTCCCAGCCCAGCCCCTCAGTATCCCACAGCTGGCTCCTGCTCCAGGGTGCTGAGGGGATGGAGCCACTGGAGCTCCTTCACGGAGCCCCTCCTCACTCCTGGGTCTCCCAGCGTGCTGCCAGCTCAAAGCTGCTCCTGCAGCATCTCACCACATCTCCCACTGCTCCTGCAGATTCTATTCACCACGTGCTGATGGTGTGTCAGGAGCTTCTGCTTCAAACCACAGCCATCCTGACAGCTCACCCTGAAAAGAGCTTCAAACAGCCAGAGACTGACAGAATCAGAGCAGAGATGGGATGGGGTGCTGAGGAAGGGGGGAAAGTGAGCCAGAGCTGTGGAGGTCCCCCAAACATTTGGTTCTGCCAGCAGCCTGAGGCCAGAGAGCCCAGCCTAGGTGGTTCTGCAGCCACATCCCCCTTGCACCCCACACAGCATCCTCCCTGGTCATGCGCAGCATCACCCCCAGCCATGCACAGCATCCTTTCTGGCCATGCACAGAATAATCCTTGTACTTATCCCTGGACCCATGGTGCCCTCACAGCCCTCACCAGCACACTAGAGTGCCATCATCCCCAGGGTCCCAAACCACCCTTTTCACCCCAGACCTGTTAGAGCAACACAAATGACCCCTGGTGACTGTGACTGTTTTGTCTCTTGAGCTGTTTTATTAGTAGCAGACAACAAAAAATGCGTGTCATGTTGCCTGACTGCTCTGGCCAGGACACACTGTTGTGCTGGCTGTGCTGAGTCTCCCAGACAGAAAGAAATTATTAAAACCATCAGAAATGTTTGTTAAAACTTTCTCTAGTAAATCCCTGTGTGTTTTGGGGCCAAGAACTGAGCCCTTCAGGGCCATCACAGCTGACCTAGAGCATTCCCTGGGTAAATGTTTTCAAGATGCCTTGAAAACACTGGCAAAGCAATTCTGAGTGTCTACTCACCTAAGAACCCTTCCTAGCAGCATTCATACCCTTCCCCAGGCTTTTTGTACTGCCAGTGATATCCTTATCTACCACTTTTCACTGTACAAATGGGTTTTGAAAATTATCTGCTCGAAAGCGCCTTGTTTAAAGCAGGAGAAAACATCTGGCAGGGATACAAATTGTCTATGGGCTGGAGACTTTGGGTAGTTCAGCTGAAAGGGATTGGGGTGTTGAAAGGGCTTTTTGGGGAGCCCAGGCCCGACCCAGAGCCCCCCAGCTGCCTGCCCTGGTGGTGACAGCTCTGCTGCCCTGGTGGTGACCGCTCTGCTTCCATGTGTCCATGTGTCTCTTCTCCAGCTTCCCCAGCCACTGCCCGCTCCCGAGCCGGTTCTCACTCTCAGCAGTGCCCATCTGCCTTGTGGCAGAAGTGATGAGAGCTTGTGGTTTTTCAAGGTAATAAAGTTGTTCTCTTCCTGTCACTCGCTTAAAATCACCCAGGGAGCAGGTTTTATATCAACACAAATGCAGGAGACCTTCCTGGTTCTGAGGGAAGAGCAACTCCAAACACATCACAGCTCCCGGCAGCGCGGGGCAGTGCTCTCCTGCTGCACACCATGTTTTCGTTCTGATTATTTCATCAGTGTTTCTGCTGCTGGATAAAGACACTCACAGCAAACTCAGCATGTCTGCAATGGCAGAACTGGTTTGCAGAGCCCCGGCTCAGCCACGCTCTGCAGCCAGACACGCTCATCCCTCTGCCCAGTGGCACATACACGTCCCTGGCACTGGCCGTGGTGTGTCACAGCACAAATCACTCACATGTGCAGAAGTGGGTGTGGGATGAGGGTGCAAACTCTTCTCTCATTCCTGTGCTGGCTGGTGAGTAAGACCCCAGTAGGAACCTCAGGTGCGCAGTGACACCCAGGGCAGTGACAAGAGGGGGCTGCTCCACACTTACCTTCTGGGATGGGAATGGAGATGTACCCCAGGTCCCAAAGAGGGCTTGAGTGGTAGTTCCAGGCTTTCCCTGCAGACTGTCAGGACTGGAGTGGCTCTGGGGAAGCCTGAGAGGGCTGCAGATGGAAGTCGGAGCAGCCAATTATCAGCATTTTGGCAAAGCCTCCATCCTTCCTTCCCAGTACTTCTGTCCTGAAGCCAGCAGGGCATAACTGGGGCAGTGCTGGGATTTCAGGCAGTGAGGAAGAGATCCCAACCTCATTTGCCACAGGAGAAACAGATAGTGGGGGACACAGCATGTCCCCCAGTCCTCTCTGCAGCTCCTTTATGGAGCCCCAAGCCTTCCACAGAGCTGAGAGGGGTTTGGTCACTCCAGAGCCTTCAAGCGGCGATGGACACAGGCGCAGCAGTGCACCAGATGGACCACCAGCATCCTGGTGAATCCCACGGTCCTGAGGCAGTGACATCCCTACTTGGTACCCTCTGAAAACCCAGACGAGGGCCTTGAGGCCACATTTACTAGGGACAAGGCAATCTGGGGATGTGTTCCACAACAGCTGTGAGCAGCTTCGTCTGGCATCCCAGAGCCACACCCACCCTAATGGTCCTTCCGGCTGGCGTTGCTGCAGGACTGCAAGCAGGCTTCTGTGGGCTGGTGGGCTGAGCTGCTGTGGGCTGCTGGGCTGTTCAAAGACATGAATGCAAATAAATCCACTCAGAGAGGAGCCTGATGAGCAGGAGCTTCAGGGCTGAGGTTTCTTCCTCCTCAATGTAGTAACATCTGGCTCCAGCTGCAGCACCCACTGCTCTGAGCTGCTCCACATTCTCTCTTGCCTTGTGCAGATGCTGCTAGCACAGGTCAGAGGATCTTCCTGGGTGAGCACCTTGCACTGTTTGCCACTGGTTGCTGCTGCCTTGTTCCTGTGTTCATGCAGGCTCTGTCAATGTTGACTCTCAGATCACTGGAGGTGAGGTAACTCCCTGGGAACCTTCTGTAAATACCAGTGAGGCACCACAGGCAAATGGCACAGGAACCAGGGATGAGGCTGTTCCTGGGAGCTGGCAGGACTGGGCACAGCCTTTGGACTGGGGGCTGGCAGGAGCTGGGGTCTCACCACAGGAAAAGCCTGCCCTGGGGAGCTGTTCCTGGACAGTGCTGCAGCCACAGTGATGTTCCATTGTGCCATTAACATCCTGACGTGCTCCTCCAGCTCTCCCCATGCTGGAAAGAAATTTGCAAACAGGATTTGCAGGGATCTACTGCGCAAGTGCCAAGGCTCTTTGCAGAGAGGGTGGGTGCACCAGCCCCGATGGGGACAGCATGAGTCCCAGCTTACTTGGGCAGGAGGAGAGAGGGCTCATGGCCACAGTGAACAAAGACCTGGTCAGGGTGGGGACTTAGGGCACCTGCATACCCCTCCTGAAGCCTCTGCTATCCCAAGAACCTCCTTCCCACCTTGAATCAGGCCATGCCCAGAGCCTTGTGATTCAGAGGGGATATGAGCATCAAGCCACCCTTGCCCAAACTGGTCTCAACAGTGCACTGCAGAGTGGGATGTCACATCAGCTGATGCTTTGGCTACAAGTCCTGAAGCACAAACAGGCCCAGTTGTGGCCCTCCTTGTCCATCCTCAGCAGCTGGTGTGGAGCACACAGCCCCCAGGGGCCAAGCCTGCCGGACAGTGCAGTGCCCCAGGGGCCCTGACCTGCCCCACCAGACCAGGCTGGCCTTGGCAAGATGCCCTCAGAGCCAAGCCAAGCTCAGTTTGTGGAATGGTAAAGCTGCTCTGGTGGGTGTTTAGACATTTCCAGGCCTACTGTGGCTTAGAAATGAATATTTATTATTAATTCTATTCCTTCTCTGGTGCCAGGGTAAATCACAGGATAAATCACTGCTACTTGGTGATAAAGGCTTCAGGAGCCAATCTTTAGCTTTGCCTGAGATTTATGCCCATTTAAAAACAAAGATCCTGACAAAAGAGACAGATTTCCTGGCATGGAGTAACTCTGTTTAATTAGTGAGATGATTCATGTTTTCAATCACAGTTTATAGCAGGCCCTTTACAGTCAGCCATAAAGCAGGAGACTGCAGGTCTGCCAGGCCCTGAAAAACAACCCATCTGTGTTCCCTGCGGTGCAGGCACCGGCTCATGCAGCTCTGCAGGGATGGGGTCACTGTGCCAAGGGGCCCAGCTGGACCCCAGTACCTGCAGACCTTCACCAGAGCAACCCATAACCCCCTCCCAGTGGGTCTGAAGCATGGGAGAAACAGACACTCCCTCCCCTCCCCTTCTCCCCCATGCCCCAGGCCTAGCATCAGCACCAGCAGGGAATTCTCTCCCTTCCTCATTCAGCCCTGGGCTGCTCCTGGCAGGAGCTCTGCTTTCCAGGTCCCATGTGCTGGCTCCCAGCCTCCCCACAGCCAGCAGCGAGGGGCCCTGCCAAGCACCACTGCTGTCCCTTCAAGCACCACTGCTGTCCCTTGGTGGCCATTTGGCCCCCAGGTGGAGCGAGCAGGTGGAGCTGGCTGCACCTCTGTGTTTTTCCCAGTGAGATCATAATCAGGAACACCCTAGGACTGGAGGGCTGGGCAGAGTGCTCTGAGCATCCCCAAGCTGAGCAGATGCTGCTGCAGGAGCTCCACCAAGCTCCCATGGCCATGGGAGTCATTGCAATGGTGCTGGGGGTCTTTGGGAGGCTGGCCATGAGAAAGCAAGCATTTGGCCCTAAATCCACTCTGAAGTGGGGGAAAAGGCTCTTGCAAGGTTGACAAACACAGGTGAGGCAATGTTGTGCTGAGCCAGTCCCTGGAAACAGGGACACTGCTGGGGAGCAGAGCCTGTCCCTGGAATGTGGTGCTTGGATGTGGGTCCAGCCCCGTGGGGCCAGCTAGGACAGAGCCCCAGCTCAGCCCTATTTTCCTCCTGCTCAGCTGGGCTAGAGTGAGAGCCTGGCAAGGAGGTTAAGTGAGGTGCCAGCCCTGCACAGGGCCACCAGCCCCACGCAGGACCAGCAGCCTCTGACTGGGCCACCAGCCACACTCCCAGCTCGCACTGTCTAGACAGCCCCAGGTGCCAGAGCCTGCCTTGCTCTCTGTGCCTCCACAACACAGCCCAGGCATTAACTCAGAAATGAAACAGACGTGGCCAAGGCCCATAAAATTAATTAGCTCTCACTTTAAATTAAGCATCTCAAATGACTGTTTCATGGACATTTAATTAAAAGCCTGAAAGTTCCACTGTAAGGAATGGCTGGAGCAGAACCACAGGATGGGGTGGGGACACAGTGCTGGGATCTGGTGCCACGTCCTGGCTGTGCTGAGGTGTCCAGCTGACAGCACAAGCTGGTGTCTCCCTCCTGGCATCACCAGCACCCTCCTAATCTGTCCCTGAAGGGCATAGACACTGCTGGGACACGCAGCTCTGCAGCAGGGACAGGAGCAGCACTCTGACAACAGAAGGACTGCTCTGAGGCAGGGGTTATTGGGAGTCTGTCCCCATGCTTCAGCGTGGCCCTGACCATCTGCTCAGCACCAGAAGATGTGGGAAAGCCAAGAGGGACCAGGCTGGCTCTGGTCAGTGTGTGATGTGTCAGGTCCATCAGCATCACCTGAGGTCCCCTGTGTGGGGTACACCTGATGCTGAGTGAGCCTTGCACCAGCTCAAATTAATGGACAGAGCAATCTGTGTTGAACAAACCTTGGCCAAGGGCAGCCCTCACCCAGAAAGATATCTGCTGTCAATTCAGGACCATGTCCCTATGTGCTGCCAGAAAGCCCCCTCCAGGTCAGCTTCAGCAGGACTTCACACGGGCACAGGGGTGTCCCAGACAGCAGCAGCCAAAGCTCATGGGGCCAGCACACTGCTGAAACTTGATGCTAATGGAAAGGAAGCAGTGCAGAAGGAAAAGCAGGTTATTCCCACCCCTGATGAGCCCTGAGGATGCTTGGCAGTATATCCAAGCAAGAGCTGTTTCTGACGGTAGGGCAGAATTCTTCCCTTCTCCCTCACTCATATCTCTGGACCCTCAGGGAATTTAGAACAGGTTTATGTGAACACACAGGAACATAGTGCAGAAAAATCACCTTCATTTCCCAGCCAGGTGCTCTCCTCCTCAGGTGCCCTCCCCAGAAACTCCCCCAAGAACCAAAGTTGTGTTAAAGATCAGGATGCCAAGGGATTTCCTGCAATGCTTAAAACCTAGCAGCTCTGACAGAGGGAGCAGAGACCTGGGGACAAGGCCCTTTCTGTGGGTAACAGCAGTGCTGAGTCCAGAGACAGCCCTGGGATAGCCACAGCCCCAGTACCAGTGTGGGAAGTCCATCCTCCTGTGGAGACAACCATCCACCTATGAGCCACCCCCATTCTGTGCTGACCCCGATGCCCACACTCCCACGCAGCCTCCCAAGGGTAGGACACCCCAATGAACCTACAGCCCAGCTCAGCTGAGGTTTGTCCTTTATTTGGCATCAGGGTGTGATCTGGGGTCTCTCACTTTTTAAATGGAGGCCTTGCAAGCTGTCTAGCACAAGCCAGGCTGCAGCAGACAAGCAGGGCTATTTTTCCCCCAGGGAGCAAACAGGGAGCAAGCAGGATGTCCTTCCAGGGAGAGGGGCTGGGACCAGGCCTGTCCTTCCAGGGACCAGGGCTGTCTTTCCCTGCTCATTCTGACCAGCACCAGCTCACACATCTCTCAAAGCAGTGCTCAAGGAAAGAAGCTCTTTGAGGTAAGGAAGGTCCATTCCAGCTTCCCAAGGTGCCCACCTCATGGAGCACTACCTTGGCCAGGCACCCTTGTGCTTCTCAGGCCAGCCTGGCATGAGAAGGAGGAGGCTCTCACACAGCATTCCAAAGGGAAAGGGCTTGACATGAGGTTTAGCACATGTTGAAAACAACCCCTCCCAGGCCTACCAAGCCCCCAGCTTCTAAGGGGCTCCGCTCTGTCTTCTGGGGTTTGGCTCCTCAGATGAAACCCCACACTGGTGATGGGCAGGGGGCTGGGGAGAGAGGCTCCTTTGCCATCATTCTGGGGAGCCCATCCAGGCACAACCAACCCAAGGCTTCCACTGGTACAGAAACTGGATGCTTAAGATCCCACTTTTAACATTGTCCCAGGAAACCACTGATGCTGGAGCCCTGCTATTCCTTGACATTCTGTTTTTTGAAGAGGAGCTTGAATTTGAATAATGAGGCTTTGGCAGGAAAGCATCCTGGCTTGCCCTCTGTCTTTGTGCTGAGACTATTGCTGTCCTCGAGGAGACCCAGCCTGACTGCGGGAGAAGGAGAGAGGCCGTGCTCAGGAACACAAGTCCAATCACCTGGGGTGCAAGTGCTCCCCTCTTCATGCGCCCACCCATGCCACAGAGGCATCCCAGCAGCTCTTACTCATAAAGGCCACACATGTAGGACAGGCCCAAAGGGCGTCATTACATGTCCATGTCTCACCATTATGTAATGACTAATTACATTAAAATTATAACAAACTTTTACCTCCTTCCTAAGCTATTTATGCTGTTTATTCTTTTGTTCTGCCTCAGCTTTCTGATGAGCAATTCCCAGCTGGTTGAACAGTGGCCCATCACGGCACAGCCTGTTGCTACCTCCCTAATCCCCTCAGACTCATGTTCTGTTCATGAGTCCATTAACTCCTGCCTGAGGCTTAGGGACATACCCAAGAAAGAGAACTACAGCACTTCCCTGAGTCCAAGCAGGACCAGAAATCCAGGTGGGAACAAGTAGCCCTTTGCAAAGGTGGCTCACAGAGCTCCTCCCTCACTGCTTACCTCCCCATCATCTCACTGGGTCTGGCTTCCTGATTTCAAAAGCATGGGAACAAGTGATCCAATGCCAGCAGGACCAATCGTGCCATGCTGGCCTGGATCCTCCTCATCCTTGCTGTCCTCAGCTCCAGCTGCCCCGAGTGCTTTCCCAACCCTTCTCAGCTGTGAGAGCACCTCATCACTCCAGAACCATCTCTGGGACTTTTCAATGGACACAAAGAGCCTTCATTGGTTCATCCAAAGAGCCCTCTGCAGATGGACCAGCAGCATCCTTCACTTGCTGGAAGCATTTCCAGAGGAACTCCATGCTCCTCTGGATTCCTGCAAACCTGGGACCTGATTTTCTCTTGCCAAGTCCAAAGTACCAGAGAGGTGTGAAACACCTGGATCAGGCTGGGGTGTTGTGCTCATGCCTGTGCAAAGATACCCTCCTGTGCAAGGACCATCTGTAGAATCAGAAGCCGTTTGCTACGAAATCTGCTGGAAGACTTTAATTCCTTAGGGCTGCTCTCCTCGGGGTTTGCACAAGCGGCCACCGCGGGGATGGCAGCCAGAGCGCTTTCATTACATCTACAACAATTAGCATCAAAGGCTCAAGGGGCCAAATAGCACCCCTCAGATGTCTTTGCCAACAAAAATGAGGATTCTTATGAGTCCATCCCTTACACTGTGGTCCCTCGTACCCCTCGCCGTGGGGCAGGTGGGTGCTGTGCCCCTGCCCCTGGGAAGTGTCCGGCACTGCCGCGCTGTGCCGCGGGACCTCCGACCCGGCCTCGGGGCTGCCCCTCGCCTCTGCCCCTGCCTCAGCGCCCTGGCTGTGCCAGCTCATCGCTGCCCACCAGCATCCTTCACCTTCAGATCTCACCAGGCTCCATAAAGGACCCCCCGGCAGCAGGACCCTCCCGGCTCCCCGAGGAGCAGATCCCCCGCTCCGGCCCCGCTCCGCGGCCGCTGGCGCTGGTGGCAGCGCCGGGGACCTGCTGCCATCCAGTGGCTGCTGCCGCGGGGATGGAAACAGCACGGGGAGCCCGGCTGCGTCCGTCTGTCTGTGTGTGTCCGTGTGTCCGTCTGTCTGTGTGTCTGTGTCTGTGTGTGTCCATGTGTCCATGTGTCTCTCTGTGTGTTAAACTGTGTGTCTGTACGTCCATGTATCTGTGCGTCTGTCTGCGTGTCTGTGTGTCCATGAGCCTGTCTGTGTGTCTGAGTGTCCGTGTGTCCGTGTGTCCGTGTGTCCATGTGTCTGTCTGTGTGTCCGTGTGTCCATGTGTCCGTCTGTGTCCATGTGTCCATGTGTGTGTCCATCTGTGTGTCCGTGTGTCCATGTGTCTGTCCATGTGTCCGAGTGTCCGTATGTCCATGTGTCTGTTTGTGTGTCTGTGTGTCCATGTGTGTGTCTGTGTGTCCATGTCTGTCTCTCCATGTGTCTATGTCCAAGTGTCCGTGTGTCCATGCGTCTGTCTGTGTGTCCATGTGTCTGTCTCTCCATGTGTCTATGTCCAAGAGTCCCTGTGTCCATGTGTCTGTCCGTGTGTCCATGTGTCCGTGAGCCTTGAGCAAGCAGCAATCCCTGGCTGTGCCAGCCTGCGGAGAGCACAGATGGAGCTGAAGGAGAAGCTCCTGTATCTTTCAGGGCGGCCACAGGCGAGGGTCGAGTCAGGCACTGCTCCTTGAGCCGCTGCCACAGATCCCCAGGGTGAGAAGTCTGCCTCCAAGGCTGCCTGCCTGCTGCAAGCCCGCCATGGGAATTTGAGGACAGGTATAGGAGGGTCAGCAGAAGAAATGGGCTGAGGGAAGAGGGTGATATCACCAAAATCCCTCCAGACAAGGCTCACAGTCTGAGGGCCTGCTTGGTACCCAGCCAGGAGCAGCCAGGAGAGTCCAGTGTGTTCTTGGGTCACTCCAAACAAACACACCTGCAGCCCACTGTGCTCCCACCATGTGACCATCCATCCCCCAGAGACAGGCCTGGAGGGGATGTATCTGCTGTGTCTCCAGCAGCACGCCAGGCAGCCCTGCCAGAGGAGTGGGACATCAGCACCAGCTCTGTGGTGGCACCAGGAATGGGTGACCTGCAGGGCCAGCAAGTGCCAGGCAAGAGCACCTCAGGCTAAATGCGCTGCTGCTGCTCTGGCTGGCAGGGTGGGTGTGCTGGCAAGCCCTGAGGTAGCACCCACATACCCTGCTCCCCCTTCCTCAAAAGGACTGGAAAGAGGGACTTGCAGTCAAAAGCATTTCTTATAGTTCACAATGTTCAAAGCTGGAGTTTATCACTGTGGGGAGGCAGCTCACGAGTCTCAGGGGAAAGATGTAATGTCTCATTGAGTATTTGCACATTCTTCCAAATGCCACCAAAAATAAGACATTCCTGGTAGTTGCCATGGCTGCCAACACCAGCTGGAGCACAGAGAAGCCCCACAGAGGTGAGGATGAGGAAGGCAAGCGCACACACACACACTCGTGTGCAGGCACACTGAGTCCCCTTGAGCCCACTGCAGGGAGGAGGGATGGCTCCCACACCTCAGGCACCCTCTGCAACAGCTCAGCTGCCCCCTCTGCACCTGACTTGGGATGATCCTGGTAGGGTCCAGCATCCTGTGTCCCACATCCTGCCATCCCACCTCCTCCATCTGCCATGCCCTAAGTCCTCTCTTCCAGTGGTGCAGGAGCCAACAGCTCTGGGGTTCATTTCATCCGGGGCCAAGCAGGAACAGGGTTGTTCCTAACACCAGCAGAGAGAAGGGGGAGCAACCTCCTGGACACCTGGGAACATGTTGAGAATCACAGGCTAGGAACAAAGACAGGAAAGTGGGTAAGTGCAAAGCTCCAGGCGGAGGAGACAGGGGCATTAGCTGTGGGAGGCAGAGCAGGTGGCTCATCACCCACAGCCGCTGCCAGAGCAGGGGGCACCCAGGAAGGGTTTTTCACTGTGATGTGATATGTCTAATTGCAGCCATAGACTTTCTTTATCCCCCTGGCACACCAATTCTTCTCCACCAGAGGGAAGCATAGGCTCTTTTACTAAAAAAAAAAAAAAAAAAAAAAANAAAATGCCCAAACGACCCAGGGTGGCTCAGTCCCTACTGAAGCTCTACCCCAAAACTCACCTGGCCTTTGCAGGGATTGCCCCTAGTTTCACACCATGGGCAGAGATAACTCAAAACCCTGATTTCCAAACAGGCGAAGTGGCACAAAGCTGAGCCCTGCCTGCCCCCTGCATGCTCTGCCAGGCTGGCCAGGTGGGGCCCCCAATAACAGAGTGGCAACAGCTGGAGGCATCCCAGCCCACTCCTCTGCCAGCTGCAGATCTCTGCCTCCACCCCACATGAAGCTCAGGGAGCTGTGCAGGTCCTTGTGGCCCCATGCCCAGGGGAAAGCGCTGCTCTGGTGCTCAGGGGAGCTGCCCCACACCACTCTGCACCAGTTCTGCAGCAGCTCATCTCCCTTAACGGAGATTCCAGGTGACTGAGCCTGCTGGGTCCCCATCCCTCTGCAGGCAGGAAGGCAGAGCTACTGTCACCAGCCCTGGGGGCTGCCCCATCTCCCACGGGTGCTGCAGAGCTGGAAGCAGGGTGTCTGTCTGTTTGTGGAACACTGGGAAAAGCAGGACAAAAGAAGGGCAGGCAGCAGCTCCCCCTGTCCCCATGCTGGGCACTGGGCAGCAACACCTCCATGTCCCACCACAGCATCCAGGCTCCTGTCCAGGCGGGGGGACAGACAGGACCCCTCCTCACAACCACACGTGGCCCCCCAGGCTGCCCACCTGTCTCCCCCGGGGCTGGTGGCTTACGTCAGGCAGCAGATGGATGCTGTGCCCAGCAGGCTGGCATGGGGGTGGCACCGGCAGCGCCTGCAAATACCAGGCTGCTGACGGCGCTGGTTATTCTTAGCACCCATGGAGGCGCAGGGGGTGCCTGGCAGGGGTCTGGCACTGGTGGGCTCCCCTGGAGCAGATGGCCCAGCGGCCCAAGCCAGCTCTCACCACCACACCAACGGGGAAGGAACAGGGGAGGCAGGACAGGCAGATTGCACCCAGAGCCCTGCCCGGCTCTGACCCAGCTGCAGTGGGGTCTTTGAGGAGAGGAGGTGATCTGACCTGACCTGAGAACAGGACAGGGAGCATCTTCTCTCACAGACTCCACAGGGAGTGCCTGTGGGGGAGTGGCTGTGGCTGGGGGACCTCGACAGGCACCGGACAGACAGATGGCATATGGCTGGAGATACGGCTGGCAGGAGCTGGCTGAACCCAGGCCCCCTCAGCCCCACACATTCCCCCTGTTCTCTCCTTCCCAGTCCATTATATCCTCTAGTGCGGGGGGCTGCAGAAGTTGGGGCAGGATGGAGTCCCAGCCCTGAGCTGGCAGGAGAACATCTCATGTTTCAGCCAGGAATAGGGAATCCCTTTCAGAGCCAAACTAATAACATGGAGCCCCTTTGAGTGCAATAGACTTTGGGGTCAAATCTGTCCCTGCCCTCCTAGTCTGCCCCAGAGCTGGCTGAGTCCTCACTCCCTCCAGCATGCCACCCCATGCCAGTGGTGGCTTAGGGCTGCAATGTCACGTCTGGGTGTGGAGCACATGGGTGCCCTTGAGGGAAGTGGGTGTGCAGAAACTAGCACTCTCCCAGTCCTGTGAACAGCAGGACCCAAAAAGGCCAGAGCTAAACATAGGAAACCTACTTTCCAGCTGGCACCACCAGCTGATCACCTTGAACCAGGATGTGGCTCCCGGATCTGGGGCTTTAGGGAGCTCATCGTGGCTTGCATGCGAGAAGGTGGCAGTCCATGATGCACACCGGCTGCAGATGAGGAGCGAGGAGTTGATGGCTGGGGAGCAGCCGCAAGCCCTGGCAGCTCTGGCGCAGCCGGAGGGGCCGTGGGCGAGGAGGCACAGCCCAAGGGCACAAAGAGCCTGGAGGAGTCAGCGAGCTGCGCCCGGAGCCACCTCCAGCGCCGTCGGGGCCCGGGACGTCGCCACTGGGCGAGCTGCGGCTGAGGAAGGGGTGCCAGCCCTGAGCGCGTCCTTCCCCCGGCGCCCACGGGATGGCAGCAGCCACCGCGGGCCCCACGGAGCGCGGCGTGGGGCTCCGCTCCGCCCGGCCGCAGCCGCCGCGCAGCTCACGGGGGCCGCTCTGAAACCAGAAGGATGGAAGAAAGGAAATCTCCGCGTCCTCCTGTTTCCGCGGGTCCTGGCAAGTGTGTGGTCACCAGAGACCCCCCTCACTAGCACCTGCCACAGGGTAGATGGGTAAGGCTCAATTCCCTTCTCTCCCTCATCGCCCACAAGAAGGGCTGAGGAAGCCCCTCAAAAACATCCCTCAGCATCCACCAGTGCACAGGAGGTGACACTCCCGGGGCAGCTTGTGGGTCGTCTTGCCTTCAGGAATTCACCTGTTTTCAGCATCATCCCAGGGCTGACAGTTGCCCCCACCCACACCTGGACCCCAGGATGGTGCCGCCTCCACCAGGAGCCGGATCTTGCCGGTCCCCAGGTGCGGTGGGGCCTGGAATGGGAGGTCACTGTGCTCACTCTCCTAGCTGTGGATCTGTGGCGGATCTGGGAGTCTCATGATTCCCCTGGTTACTAATGGTCTAGAAACTGCTTCATCCTCATGGGACGCATCTTCCTTCTTCACGCTGAACAGGGAACGGGAATGTTTGTTAGACACTCCTGCCTCTCCTTCCGCGGCAGCAGCTATCCCACTAACAACCCCAGCAGGCACTGCGCTGCCACCGGGACCTCTGCTCTAGTGGCTTTGCCCGGCCAGATTTTGACCCGGTTTATCTCTTATCAATCCCGCGCCCTACAAACATGCTGCAATCCTCCGATCGCTGCTTCCTGCAGCTCCTTCCACCAGCCCTTTTGCAAGCCCGTTGTACAGACCCGCCTGCCGCCTCTAGGTCCTTCCTGCCCGCGGCGGGCTTCCCCGGCCTGCCTACTCCTCCCCTCGGCAGCTCTGCTTCCTTGGACCCTTGCCCAGCCCCTCCCCACCAGCTCCCGCTTGTTCGTCTCTCTGAAGGGCGAGGGCCCTCCGGGCTGGTCCCCGGGGCTCACTGACTGGCAGCGATGGCAGCCCAGCCCTCTCACCCCATCTTTGCGTCCCGTGCTTCGAAGCCGGGACCTTGCCACCTTCCCGAATCTCATTTCAAGGGTCCCGGACCAGCCGTCCCCGCCTGTCTGAGGTGTTGTCCCATGCCCCAGCCCCACCAGGACAGCACCATGTGCCCCTACCACTCTTCACCAGACCCCCAGTGTGGGTCAGTGGTGGCAGAAATGTTCAACCTGAGATGCAACAGCGCCGGGGAAGCCACTTCTCCTCCTAGAAACTCCCATTTTCCCTCGTGTATCCCCGAGCTCTAGGCACCTGCCGCGAGCCTCAACGTGTCCACCATCCATAGCCCCCAGGCTCCGTGCGTTCCAGCCATGCCTGGCTCGCCTCCGGGTGAGTCGGCTCCCAGACGTTCCCAGTAGTGGAGCCAGGTCCTTCCTGGCTTTTCCTCCCATCCTGGGAACTTTCATCCCCTTTTCCCTCTTTCCTGCCCCGTCTCCGCAGCCACGCGGGCTGCCCGCGCCAATGCTTCAGGGAGTGATGCCGCGGGCAGCGCCAGCCTGAGCCCCCACGCCACCCCCGGAATGCACAGGGCGGGGCGAAGGTCCCCACCAGGAAGGGGGCACCGTGGCCCTTTGTCACCCCACGCTACAATTTGCCAGCTTCTCCCGGACTCAAGCGTGGTGTGGGTGCGCCGGGGGGGACGGCTGCGCGGGGTGGGGGAGCGGGGCCNCCCGGCGGCGCCGCCGTGGCCAGGCGCGGGGACACCCGGGATGTCCTCGTCGCCCACGGAGGAGTGCCGGTCGCCCGTGGGGCTGGACTGCTGCAGCTGCTGCCTGGACCTGGCCAACCGGAGCGGGCTGGAGGAGGGGGCCGGGGGCGAGAACAACAACCCAGGCAGCCCCACCGTGAGCAGCTTCCGGCAGCTGCGGGAGCAGCTGGTCCGACAGAACCTCAACACCGACAAGCTGAGCTCCATCATGCGCCAGGACTCGCTGGAGCCCGTCGTGCGGGACCCCTGCTACCTCTTCAACCAGGGAATCTGCAACAGGAACATCGACCAGACCCTGCTCTCCATCCTCCTCCTCTTCCACAGGTGGGTGTCACCGCCGGGAGCCTTGGAGCTGCTGGGGGCCGGGCGCCCCGGAGCAGTGGGCTCGGAGCTGGCAGCGGTGTGGGGCTGGCGAGAGGGGAATTTGTGTGACCCTGGGGCTGGAGGATGTCAACGGCGGTGGGATCTGGGTGGGGAGAGGCCGCGTCTAGCACGGAGTCCGTGCGAGGTGCCAGCCCATCCCTGGGTGCGGGTCTGGGTGGCTCTGCTCCGCCGTGCCCGTCTTGTGGTGCCCTGTGTCTGCCGGGCAGTGACAACAGCCCCCAACTGTGTGTCTTGGCCGCTACACTCTGTGCTCATCTCCCTGGCTACCTCTGTCCGCACAGACAGTGCCCATAGGTGCATGGAGAGTGTCCAGCGACAGACAGGCACCGGCCCCATCCTGCGTGGAGAGCGCAGCAGGTTTCTTGGGAAGCAGCTGTGCTGCCTCGAAAGCCATCTTGAGCGTCACTTAAGCGCATGGGTAGGGAGCCCGAGAGTCCCAGTGCCAGCTCCTGCCCTTTCGGCAGCTCCCGCCCTTTCGGCAGCTCCCCTGGCCCTCCCCGGAGTGGACACAGCTTTGGCCCAGAGTGGTACTTCCCGTGCCTGGAAAGTGGCTCTGCCCTGCCCGAGCTGGTCTCGAGGCTGCTCTGGGCAGGCTCCCTGTGCCCACACAGCCGAACGTGCTGGCGGCTGCTCCCATCCCATTCCCTGGTGGACAGGGGAGGCAGGACTGCGGGGTCTGCCCTGTTCCCTCCTCTAGCAATGAGGACAGAGGAGACTGAGCAGGAGGTCCCAGGGGCTACCCACTGCAGGCTGCCTAGCCCTGAGGAGGTGAACCCCAGAGGCGAGGAGTGGACAGAACTGTCTCAGGTCCTGCACTGGCGCTGTGTGGGGCTGACTCTGGTGACAGAGCTGGTGACGCCCTGTAGGGGAACAGCCTATATGGGGGATAGCAGGTCTGGGTTGCCCAATTCGGCCTGGGAGAGCCAAGCTGGGCCATTCGTGCCGCAGGTGCCCGAGGCCCTCAGTGTCTTCAGCAGGTGGGACACATCCACCACCCTGAGGGGCCTTGTGGCCCATCAGCGCGTCAGGGGCAGATGTCTGCCCGGCTGGCACGGCAGGCAGCAGCTCTGGGGCTTGCTGTTCTGCCGTGGGTGGGTTACACGCAGGGGGAGCAGCACCCACGCGTTCAGAGACACCTGGCCATCCCCCTTACAGCCTACACACCCCGTGGGCGGGCGGATGGGCTCACACGTGGCTGCCCCACGCGTGTGAGCCACCCCGGCGCACGCCGCCTCCTCGCCAGCAGCGTCTGACGCCGAGAGGCTGCTGCCTCGAGCCGGCCTTGGCGGAGACGCTCTTCCTACACTTGCATAACGCCGAGCTGCCGCTCAGGTGGGAAGGGAGGAGCTGGGACACCCGCCAAGGCGCCAGTACCTGGCCCGTACAGGGAGCAGTGAACCTACCCAGCTGAGAAGGAACAGGAGTGAGAGGTTCCCCTCCTCCCTGGGAGGCTGCAGCAAGTTGGCACTGTGGGTGAAGGGGGAAGCGAGACACTATTCCCAGCATGGGCTGCCAGGGGCAAGCACCTGGGCTGCTCTCTGGGGCAGTCAGTGACAGTGCCTGTGGGCCAGCGGCCACTGATATGGGCACAGTGGGCTGCTTTCAAACCCATCCCTGCTGGACCAGGACCTGCAGTGCTCCTGGTGAGGCAGGGAGTGGCAGAGATGCCAGGGGACAAGGATTTCTCCCTGTCAGTGTACCTTAGCACTCCTTGCTGCCTGTCTTCCATGCCCTGTGGTGTCCCAAGAGGCTCCTTGCGTTGTGTTTGTACCAGGCTGTGCTCTGGTATGGTGCAAAACTACGTCCCTCTGTCACACCCAGTGTTCAAGCACCTTGGTCTGGAGGCTGCCAGGGTGATCCCCCGTCACCCCCAGGTGGCACAGCATGGGGGAGCCGGGTGCACGGCCCCAGGCACTGGAGCCAGGTGTGCCCACACCCGTGTTTGCAGTTGTTTTGCTCCAGCCTGAACTTTCTCCTTCTGGGGAATGAGCCAACACATCCAGGAGGAGATAGCGTTCACAGCGGAGGATTGTGGGTGCCAGAGGAACACCCCGATAACATGCCTGATAAGGGCACCCTGCTGCTGGCACCAGGGAACCCAAACCATTTGGTGCCCATTGTTTTGGTTCATGTGCTCCTACAGCAACACAGGAGGGGAAAGTTGTGTGGATACACATGCTCGTGTGTGGCTGACATCCAGGACAGCATGGGATCCCCAAGATCCTAAACCCAGAGTGGAGCCTGGTTCTGAGGCTGGCTGGAGACAACTCAGTCAGAGTCAGATCAGTGCTGGGCTTCTCAGACAACACGTGTTTCATCATGTCCAACCTGTCTCTGGGGGTCTCTCTGGCTGGGTTGTCCCTGCCAGGCTCTCCTTTTTTCACAGCAGTGATGTTGTTAGGGATGCACAAGGAAGGCACACTCTGGACCCGTTGCCTCCAGGGCTCAGGCTCCTTCAGGAAGCCCTGCTGTTCCAGGAGTACACGGGATCCTGTGCAGAAAGAGCTTCTCCCCACCATGTCCTCACGCAGGGCATCACAAACTTCTTTCCAGGGAGGTCTCAGCAGGGCCAAGGCACCAAGCTCACATGGAAGCACCAGGTAGAGGGAGGACAGCTGCCCCCACCCTGGCTGTGCACACCTTCTCCCTGCAGGTGCTACTGAAGTGGGCAGAAAGGTCTTTGCCGTCCCTCTGAAATGCCAACGTTATCCGAGAGCCAGACACAAGCCCAATTGAGTGTGGGGCCAGGGAGAGCAGGCCCATGACCATGTGGCACCTTTCCCTGGGCCAGGGGGCTGAGGGGAGCCAGTGGTGTGGGAGAAGGTTGGCACTGCAGGGAGGCAGTACCCCAGGCTGGGCCAGCACATGGTCCAAGTGGGACCTGCCTGGCACTGCGGGGGGAGAGGAGGTACCTGTCAGCCTGCTTGCCCACTTTGGCCAGCCATGACAGCCCTCCTGCCCAGACTCTCCTGAGCAACACCTGGCAGCCTGAGCAGCCTGTGCCCATCCTGTTCCCAGCTGTGAGGGACACCTCTGCACCTCTGGCACTGCCAGGCCTGCTGCTCCATCCAACAGAGCAGGCAGTGACCCATCCTTTGGCCTGAGCCATGAAAGGAGCTGAGGGCCACTTTCTCCCAGGCCTGGGCAAGCCACAGGAGTCACAGGGAGGCAGGGAAGCTCCCTGTGAGGGGCTGGGGGAAGCATGAATTTGGGCAAAGCAGGGCAGCAGTGCCTTTCCCACTGTAAGGCCAGGCCAGCAAGCAAGAGCTGCCAGGGCAGCAGTACCAGGGTGGCATTTGTGTCACAGCACCATTTGTTCCCGTCTGTCGGGTGTCACTTTGCAGCAGCAATGCAGGAGAGGAGCCAGGGCATAAAGGGCATCCTGGGGTGGCAGGGCCAGGGCAAGCATTCCAGCTGGCCGAGTGGGCTGGAGCAACAAGGACACATTGATGGGGAGAGGGGCCATGAGTGAAGCGTGAGAGAGGTGTGGGTGTGAGACTGAGCTGTCCTCCTCTCCTTCTTCTGGCCCTGGGACAGCTCTGCCATGGAGGGAGCCAGGAGAGTTCCCCTGCCCTCCAGAACCATGCACCAGGGCTTTCTTTGCTTTGCTGCCACAAGACAGAGCTGCATGTGGCCTGACCTGTGGCCTGCAGTGTTGTTTTCAAGCCCTGCACACCACTGAGGTGCTGGGTAGATTTTGTTTCTGTGGCAGGAGTAGCTCGTACTGCTGGGAGGTGCTGACCTTGGTGTACCCAAATCCTCCCACCCTGGGGAAGATGGCAGGCAGGCAGCCAGCTCAGCCTGCTGTGGTCTCCACCACGGGCATCCCAAGACCTTGGGAACCCCACACCATGCACCCCCAGCAGACTTGGGGCCCATGTCCCAGCAGAGCAGGCTCACAGGGGCTCTGCCACAGTGGCAGAGTGCTCAACACTGGGTTGGCATGGCTCAGCAGGGCTGGCCGCAGCATGCGCCACACCATGCACCATGCCTGCCTCTGCCTGCTCCTGCAAGAACCAGCTCCCTCCGGAAGGATATTCCCAACCTTCTCTGAAGCACAGGAGTGCCCTGCTCAGCCCCTCCAGCCCCTTGGGGAGGGAACCATTTGCCCATGACTACAAGGCCAAGGGGGCTGGCACAGCTGAGCCAGTCTGGTGATGCCAATGTCCACCTCTCAGGAGCCTGTCATCTTGGTTCTCTAGGGATTCTCCAGCACTCCACATCTGCTAGGGGAAGCACTTGGCTCTTCACAGGCAGAAGTAGGTGTCCCAAGGTCAGGCAGGGATGACAGCATGGTCCTATGGGGAAAAGGTTGGCCAGGATTTTTTCTGGCTTTGAAGTGTACATGAGGAAGAGGTTGGAGCTGAAGGAGGCTGCAGGGGTCTGCCCTGAACCCAGCACATCATCCCTTCCTGGTGGGACATGCTTGATCCTGGAAAGTCTCTGCTGGGACCTGATACCACCTCCTTGGCCACTGCCCAGCACGAAGAGGGTTAAAGCTGACTTTGTACTTTGGGGGAGCACCATGACCTGCCTGGAACCAAAGGGCTTGGAAAGGCCTGAGAAAAATGTTGTCAGAGCCTGGCAGCTGTGTGTGTGCATAGGGGACGTGACCATGCATGGGTCCTTGCGCTTTATGTGGACTGGCAAGGCCAGTGAGGCTCCAGGTGAATCCTGCCCTTGGGAAGGACTGAGACCTTGGTTGTTGGTAGAGGGCAGAGAATCACAGAACCCATTAGGTTGGAAAAGACTTCTGAGATCATCACCTGCAACTTTACCCCAGGGTGTGTGTCAGGGGAAGAATGCTGGAGTGGCGAGAGAGGCTACAACCCATCCCAATGCTTTGCAAATGAGCTCTGAGTTATATTTATCCAGGTGCTGTACATGGCTGGCTTTGGAACAGGAGATCATCCTCTGTCTGTGTGCTGAGTTATATATATATATCTGTGTCTGTTTGAGGGGCTTTTTCTGCAGAACAACTCTGGTGGCAGAGGAGAAACTCTGGGCTCTCCAGACTCCAGGATCAGGGTGGGACCCAGTCCTTGCCACCCTCACCTGCAATTCCCTGAGGATGGCAGCCCTGTCTCGATTGGCAGAGGGTGGCAGACACCATGGGGTAGGACAAGGCATTTCCATGTCCCTAAGTGAGACCATTACAGTGGTATGCCTGTGAAAAGCAGCAGGACTGCTCCAGGTGGTTTGGAGACAGGGGATGGTCTCAGGTTGTCCCCAAGGGCTGGCACAAGCAAGGTGAGGGCTGCCTGCTGAGGTTGGGCCCACAGAGTGGGCAGCACCACAGGTATACATCCTGCTAGCAGCCGATTGTCTTTCACATTGTTATTGTTCTGAAATGCCAGTGACGGCAGGGTTTCGGCAAAGGTTCCCGATTTGAAATGCCCGGGATTCCTTGCAAAGGCCAGGCGGGGTATTAATAACCACCTCTGCTGAAGCCGTGCTGCCCTGCGTGTCCTTGCCTGACCTCCTGCGGGTGCTGGCTCATGTGCCAGCCGAGTCCTGCTTCTCTGCCCCAGCCCCGCCGGGCCAGGTCTGTCCCGGCCTCGCACCCGGAGTCCATCCCCTCGGATGTCGTGGGGCTGCTGGGGCTCCCCTGGGGCTCCCCCAAGCACTGGGCCGGGCAGGAGCACAGCACCTGGGAAAGGAGCCAGTGAAGGGCTTGAGGGGTTCCATAAACAGGGCTTATTCTGGGCTGGAAGAGCAGATTTGAGTAGCGTGGGGTGTGCTGCACAGCTATCGCAGCTCCCCTGCCTCCGTCCTCATTACATAACGAGCTGCCTCCCAATTAGCGAGCGGGCACTCCCGCCCGCCGCAGGGCAGCAGCTGCCAGCGCCCAGCAGGGCTCCGGAGCGCCTGCTCCTGCCCGAAAAGAGACCTGGGATTGTTTTTGGAGGATGCCAGAGGCCCTGCTTTGGGTTTCCTCTGTCGGGCTGGGGATCCCTGCAAAGCCGAGTGAGGGGCCAGGGGAGGCAGAACCCAGGCTGGCAGCCCCCTGCCCACCTGCTGCAGGTGCAAGGGCACCACGTAGCCCTCGTGCTGCCAGAGGTCCCTTCGATGTGCAACCACCTCTGCTCTATCCCCACTCCCCCGAAACTGGAGCAGAAAAGGGCAGCCAGGATCTGGGGGTGGCCTAGCTGGGGCTGTCCAGGGTAACACAGTGAGCCGAGAAGCAAGGGCAGTTCTGGAGCTCAGAGCCACAGCTGGCAGGAGTGCTGGGGCAGGGCATGAGTAACCAGGAGGAGATAACACCGAGTTCAGTGACAGGACTCCAGCCACAGCCCGTGGGTGTGAAACACTTTGCTCTGCAGACAGATTTGTGGATTAAAGCTCTGCCAAGGGTTCAGCCTGCCATCCTCCCTGGGGCTGGGCATCCCTGGTCCATGGAGCAGGTAGTGTGGTAGGGGTTGGCTGCACTGCCCCACTAGCCAGGCATGGTGCTCAAAGAAAGCTGCGGGGTTTTCACTGGGATGTGCCATACCTGTCACCTCAGCGTTCAGCAGCTGTGGGATCCTTTGGGAGGAGCAGTGAGGTGCAAGGGTGTCCCACAGGCCCTGGCAGGACACCCACCAGGGTGCCCACACTGGGTTGGTGGCAGCATGGAGCTGGTGTTGACAAACATCACCAAGGTGGGATGTTTGGCCACATGATCCAGGGCTGCTAACAGCACAATGAGCTTTCTTGCCTCTTCCTCTCCTATGCCAGCATGCCTGGGGAAGCTGTGACTCTGGGGGCTTCCAGCATGGTGAGAAGGACTTGGCTGGAACTGGGTCCTCTCTGACCTCCCCTCCTCACACTACTGCTGGGATGGAACTGCTGCTAGGGGCACAGGAGGAAGAAGAGGGTCTGGTGACAAAGTTAAAGAAAAATTGCAGCTCTCAGCAGGGCTGCTCGAGGGTGTGCACTTGCATGCTAGAAAAAACCAGAACTGGGAGTACGGCCAAGTACCTTTATCAGAGGAAGCAGTCAGCCCCACAGCTGGACACAGGAGCCTACCAGGGCTCCCTCCACCACCCCACACTGCCTCCAGCCTGACAGCTTGGAGGAGTCTCCACAGCACAATCCCTGCCCATGCCTGCTGCCTGGTGGGCTGGGTCACCTGTGTCCCTTGCCCATGGCCACAGAGCTCATTCTGTCTCCACTGGGCATGAAGGGAAGGAGGGTTGTTCCCTGTCAGCCTTCCCAAGGGCAGGTTCCCCTCTGGCCTTCCCTCACTGAAATTGTCCCTGGGCTTCCCCAGCATGGCAGGGGCCACCACCTCTGTGCGGGCCACACATGACTCTGGTGTCCCCTAGCTTGGGACTGGGACCAGGCAAGGCCAGCAGCACCAGCTCTGCAGGCAGGGAGTGCATCCTTACCCAGGCACATCCAGGTGTGCCCAGGACTGTTACCTGCTGGTCTGGATCAGCACATGCCCTGGATTGGGGGATTTATGACCCCTCCGAGGCTCTGATGGGCATGACCTGGCTCCCCATGTCACAGGGCTCCTAGTTTCATGAGGCTTCTGCATGTCCCACACAGCTCCTGGAAGGCACCAGCTGAGCTGGAGGGAAGTGTCAGACCTCGGGGAGCAGCTCAGCCAGGGAATCTTCAGGAGGAGGAAACCAAGATCTGGACAACAGGTGTGCTCTGGCAGTGCTAGGCCCACAGCCCTAGGGACTGGCACAACAGCCCCATGCCAATGCCATAGTGCAGGCAGTTGCTGTTCAGAATCCTGGGATTGGCATGGCAGGTGACTTACCTGTTTGCCCATGGGCAGCCCCTGGCATTACCTCTCCTTTTCCAGAATTGGATAGAGCTGCTGGACAAGACCTGGAGCTCCTCAGCCCTGTCCTACACCCAGCCCTTCCTGCCACAGGCTCCCACAGGCCCCAGCCATCACCAGTGTCCCCAGCCACACTTCCCTCTATTCCTGCAGGGCATGGCTAGGATGCCTGGGTGCTGGCATTCCCAGTCCCTTGCTGGTACCACCACATTTTCAGGATTTTGGGCTGTGGCAGGCAGAGTTTTCTTAGCTGTGTGTTTGCAAGCAGTAGCTTTTCCCACTCTGCTCTGACCCTTAGAGCAGGAGATCTGGCTCTGCAGAGCAGCCTGGGCAGCCTTGGCTCTGCGCCTTTCCCAGTTTGCTCTCCAGTGTCTCTGAGGCCAGGCTATAAACATTTCCCACGCCTCAGACCCTCTGAAGGGCCTTCCTCCCATTGAGCTGAGTCCTTGGGAGAGAGCAAGCCAGGAAAACTGCCACAGAACCGTGAGCACAGCCTGGAGCAGGGGGAGAGCCAAGTCTGGGGAGCCAGGGCTGCTCCTGAAGCCCCAGTCACCTCTCCACTGGCTCCATCGGCTGCTACCAGGACAGGAACATCCTTTGGTGTGTGGCACTGCAGGGCCTGGAGCAGCTCCAACACACAGGGCTCAGTACAAAGGCACATCTTGTCCCCGAGGCTGTGGGGAGAGGGTATGTCCCCTGACCTACAGCACTGTGCAGGTGTGGGATGCCAGGCAGCGAGTGATAATCCCCTCCTCCTGCTCCCTATCACCCCTTGCTCCAGCCTGGCAGAGCCCTGTGGCACTGCAGAACTCCAAATCCCATTGCTGAGGAGGGGGTTGTCACTTAATGTCGCCCAGTAGGGGAGCTGGCATCTTCTGGGCTGAGGCACAGGCTGCATAAGGGCTGAGGGGCTGGCAGCTTTGGGGTGTCCTGCAGGGCCACTGCTGGGGTGATACCATCATTGGCTGGAGTCACCACCTCTCCTCACTGCTTGATGACAACCGCGGATGCTTTTTTTCCCCAGAGAGCACAACAATTAGTGTCACAATTACCCTGTATTGCGGCTGCTGTCACTGTTACCAGAATAACCACAGGCACGAGCTGGGCCCAGCCTGCTGAGCCTCCTGTCACCGTGTGCAGATACCCTGCCTCGGGGATGCAGTTCACACCACGGGTCCTCTCCCCCAGCCTGCTCCAGGCGTTCTGGTACCATAGGGAACTCTGAGTCCCAGGTGCTCTACTCTTTAGGAAGGGCAAGGTGCTATGTTGCACCTCCTGCTCTGCCTGGAGGAGCAGGAGCTGGTGGTGGGAGAGGAGGCAGCTGCCAGCAGCCTGGCAAGGCAGGGCTGTGGTTTGCTAGGAAAGGGGCCCCCACCACTTGGGGTGCAGCTGGAGCCCCATGTAGGACCCTGCTGCTGTGGGGGCATTGGGGCAGTTCCACTGTGGAAGTGTCAGCAGGGCTGCAGGGGGCACCTGAGAGCTGGGGGAGCCCCCTCGCTCTGCAGAGGCACGTGGAGAGCCCTGAGCCGTGCTGCTGGCACAGGTGTGCGGGCAGGGCTGCACAGCAGCCGTCAGTCAGGGCAGCATATGCAGGGGGTGCCGGCTGCCCTCCTGCACCTGCACGCAGAGCAGCATCTGTTTGGCACACAAAGTGCGTGTCACAGGCTCACACAGGCATTCCAGTCAGAAAAGACCCTCAAGATCATCAGCTGCAGGTATTGAGCTGGTGTTCTTGCACATGTGTGTGAGCAGGTAGCCCTGGGGTGCACATGCATGTGCAGGGAGTGCCCTGTGTGCAGAGCATGCTCTGTGGGCTGCAGACACACGGGTGCAGGGGCGTGGGTGGGTGCTGTGTGTGCACATGTACATGCACAGGCAGGACTTGGTGTGGGGCTGCAAGTGTGCCCTGGTTGTGTGGAGCCCTGCCCCACGTGAGTGTGGGGCTGCAAGGGGGCTGCAGCCGCCTGCCCAGCCTGACCTGCCCTGGCCGCCGGCTGTGTAGTGAGCCCTCATTTACTGAATGTCAGGAAAGAAACTTCTGCTTCTCCATCCCTCCAGAGCATCCTTCGCTGGACCTGCTCTGCCTGAGTGAGGAGCCCATGCCCTGAGCAGTGATGTGGGCAGGGCTGAATGGAAAGACCCAGGAGAAGTGCAGGGAAATCAGTGACTTCAGTTTATTTTTGCAGTGGTCCTGGCTCCATAGGAAAAATATTGGAATATTGGAGGTGGCAGAGCTGAAGCCTTTTCCAGCTTCACTCCAGCAGCTGCAGAAATATTTGGGTTTTTTCTTCAGTCCTTGGTGCCTGAGTGCTGCATCAGAAAGGTACCAGGCAGAGACCAGGAACCTCAAGCTGTGAGACAAGGACCACCAGCCAGGCTCTGTCTGGTCTGCTGCTTCTGGAGCCCTTGGTCCCTGCCATTCATGATTTAGAGCTTCCTTTGGGAAGGAGGCTGAGCCAGGACTGGGGGGGCCATTTCACAGGATGTGGGAAAACAGGCACAGCTGCCAGGGCTGGGGGCAGGCTGGGGTCTGCCCACCCCATCTCCCTGCTGCAGTCACCTCTCTGCAGAAGACAGGAGATGGCACAACCGTGGGAGAAAATGCCCTTCCTGTCTCTCCTGTCTTGTCCACAGTAAAACCAGCATGCTTCATGAGCTGCAGGGGCAAACTCAGTCAAGGAACCCCTGGTGTGGGTGGTCTGGACTTGTCCCAGCAAGGGGACAAAGCTGTGTCCCAGGGGCTGCCACCAAGCCCACCACCAGCCACTGTGGGGACAAGTGCACACAGAGGCCTTTCATCTCCCCAGGGAGGGGGGCACCCGCACAGCTCGGGATGGCACACTGGCCATTGGTCTTGAAAGGGCCAATTGAGTGCAGCTGAGGTCATCTCTCAGCATGTTTACCCTGTGGCTGGAGTCCCTGGATGCAGCCAGCACCCAGGCTGTCTCTGCCATTGCAATCTGGGGGGGACGCACACACAGGCAGAGCCAGCATCACTGCTAGGAACAGAGGGGCTGGAGCGGGCTCACGCCGTGGCATGGCCTTCCAGCCGCCCTACTCCCCGAGCCTCTTCAGAAGGAGGGACTGGTAAGTAGGGCCTGGTGTGGGTGGAGGGGAGCACTGGCCAGCCTCAGGGTTTGAGGCACAGACAGCTGCCCACTCTCTGCAGTGACAGCACCCTTCTCAGCCCCTGTACAGCAGCTTTATGTGTGGTGGAGCAGTGCCAACACAGGGGGATGTGCATAACCTCCCCACAGGTCCCAGATGAGCTCACCAGGGAGAAAATGCTTTCTCACATCCCCACATCAAACCCGCATGTCCCAGGGCACCCATATATGCCTGGCTATGGTTCACAGACAGCACAGCATCTTCATCCTGCACTGGGAGGGGGTTGCGATTTGTGGAGAGCTGCCTGGCTAGATCTTGCTCCCAGCAGCAGCTGTGCTGCACTGTGCCTCAGTTTCCCTTTCTGATGGGGAAATTCCACTCTACTCCTCCTCCACAAGAAGAAGACCCACAAGTCAGGTGCTTTGGCCTCTCCCAACAGCCAAGTGCCAGGCACATTCAGTACCCCCTGGACTGGGGTGCTCAGTGTCCTTTGCAGCATCCCTGGGGTGCCCATGCTCTGCCAGCACTAACTCTTTCTTGGATACTACGCTGTATTGGGTCTGCCATCCAGCGTCAGCCTCACCATGGCCAGCAGGGGATGACCCCCGGGGTCAGGGGCAGCAGGCAACCACTGAGCAAGGTTCCTTCAGATCCAGATCCGGCGGGCAGAGATAAGTGAGCGGCCAAGGGCAGTGGGGGCAGCACCGGGTGGGCAGTTCCGCCCCAGCCGCTGAGATGTAGGGGCGTTTTAGGGGCCCTGCTTCCACTCCTCGGAGGAGACCCACTTGCTGTGTGTGTAAATGGCGCGGTGGCCGCGGGGCTCGCACACGCGTGTGCCCACGCGGGGCAGTGGCCCCGCACGGCCGCAGCACCAGCCGCTGCAGTACCGCCCATGCCCGCGGGGCGGCGCCGCTGCGCGGTGCGGGGTTATGCAACGGCGGGCGGGGCCCGAGCGCTCCGAGCCCCCCGGGGCTGGTGCTCCGTACCCCCGGTCCTTTCGGTACCCCCGGACTGCTCTGCAGCCCAGCGCTGCTGCTGTTTAGTGCTCCCGAGTTTGTTCTGCGCCTCGATTTTGTTCTGGACCCCAAATTTGCTCTGCATCCCGCGGTTGTTCTGCACGCTGGGCGTGTTCTGTACCCCGAATTTGTTCTGCACCACAAGGTCATTGTTCTGCACCTTAGATTTCTTTCTCTGCGCCCTGGGGTTATTTTGCTCTGTACCCCGAGCTCGTTTTGTACCTCCACTTTGTTCTTTATCTGGGGGCTGTTCTGCACTCCGGGGGCGTTGTTCTGTTCCCGGGGTTTGTTCTGCATTCCGCAGTTGTTGTTCTGCAACCTCTGGGCGTGTTCTGTACCCTGGGTTGATTCTGCACCCCGGGTTTTCTCTGTGCTCAGGTTTTCGTTTCCCCTTCTGGAGCTGTTTTTTATGCCTGGGTTGTTTTTCCGCTCTCGTTTCTGTTGTTTTGTCACACCTGTTTCTGTTTGTTTTGCACTCTCGTTTCTGTTATGCACCCCAGTTTTTTAGCAACCCGTTTCTGTTTTTCACTCCCATTTCTATTATGCACTCCGGGGTTCTATTTTGAATGCCCATGGCTCCCCTTTCCCTCCTGCCTCCCCTTCACAGTCACAGGGCCTCACTTTGCAGGACCTGCAGGCTGCACCTCCAAATGCAGACCGAGTTCGTTCCTTCTCCCAGCCCCCAAGCAGGCGCGTGTGTCCCCCGGACCTGGTGCTCAGGAGCACAGGAACGGGGTGCTGAGGCGTGTGGCTTCGGGGGGGTTCTACTGGGGGTGCCAGGACGCTGCTTGCAATAGATGAGGGCTGTGGAGTGGGAGTGCAGATTAGGGGGGATACACTGCTGAAGCGCGGGGTTCATGCGCTGGGCCGTCCTGTGCTTTAACTGGAACGGAGGGGCTGCAGAGAGGGGCAGTACCGGGGGGGCAGTACCGGCGCAGTGCTGCGGGCAGCGGGCGGTCCCGGCCGGGTTCGCCCCTCCCTGCAGGGCGGGCGCCGCCGATATAAGCCGGGGCGGCGCTGAGGCCCCCGCAGTGCGTTTTGCTCCGTGTGTGCGAGTGTGTGTCCCTGCGCCCGCAGCCATGAGCACCGGCATGTACCAGTCCCCCATGGAGGTGGCTGTCTACCAGCTCCACAACTTCTCCATTTCCTTCTTCTCCTCCCTGCTCGGGGGAGACGTGGTCTCCGTGAAGCTCGACAACAGGTAGGGGCAGCCCCGGTGCGCCGTGATGCCCCCGGTATTCGCCGCTGAGTCTGGGGGAAGGGGTCCCAGTGCCTGGGGGTGCCGCTGCGAGCCCCACTTATGAGGCGGGGAGCATTGCTGCTCCGGGAGCGAAGGACAGACGCGACCGGTGCCTGAATTCATGAATTCCCTTGGGGAGGGCGACGCCCCGATGCACTGGGCGGGGGAGGTGTCGCCGTGCACGGACCCCTGTGCAAGGGAGGTGTGCGGTGCTGACCCTCAGCCTCTCTGCTCTCTTCCAGCGCCTCCGGAGCCAGCGTGGTGGCCATCGACAACAAGATCGAGCAGGCGATGGTGAGCTGCGGCGCTGCCCCCTCTGCCCCGCACCTTCCCCCTCACCCCGTGGGTGCTATGCCCGGGGGTGGGTTTCCCACTCCCGGGTGGGTGCTCTGCCCAGGGCAGGGGGTCCCGCTGCCCGCAGGGGTCCCCACTCCCCATCCCACTGCCAGGCAGAGCTGCTCTTTGTCTGCAACCGCTGCGAAGCTCATTGGCTCCAGCCTCTCCGCAGTGCGCAGGGAGTGAGGGTAGACATGGAGCAGGACTTTCCGGGTCTGGGATTGCCCGAGCTGGGTTTCCTGGGTGCTTTGGAACTCCAGCCCCCCAAATCCTAGGGCAGGGGAGGGGGCTCGATAATGCTTCTGGAGGCAGAGAGATGCCAGCTGAGGGAGCTATGCTGGATGAGCTCTAAGGCCTGGCCAGGGCTCCAGAGTTGGGGTGGGAGGGATAGTCCTTGAGAAAAGCTTCTGCAGCATTTGGCACTTTCCCCAGCACTTGGGAATGGGAGGGAGCAACCCCAGGGGCATTACTCTCTATTGATCGGTCTCTTCCATGGCCTTTTGCAGGATCTTGTGAAAAATCATCTGATGTATGCTGTGAGGGAGGAGGTAGAGGTCCTGAAAGAGCAAATCAAGGAACTGTTGGAGAAAAACTCCCAGCTGGAGCGTGAGAACAGCCTCCTGAAGACCCTGGCCAGCCCTGAGCAGCTGGAGAAGTTCCAGTCCCGGCTCCCAGCAGAGGTGCTGTGCCCTGAGGAGCAGAGCCCCGGGGTGGCTGCCCCGGCCCAGCACTCCGGGGGCTCTGCGGTGTAAGGTGGCTCTGTCCTCGGGGTGGGCAGAGCCACAGAACTCTTTCTACTTAATCTCCTGCAAAATCGTTTCTGCCTTCATCTCACACGAAGGACTGCCAGACCTTGGCACTGAGCCGTGCCCCTCGGGCAGCCCTGGCCAGCCAGCAGAGCCAGTGGCCATCTCCTTCATGAGGATGCTCTTCTGCAAGGAAGACAGGGGCAGCTGACCCCCCCTCCCCATCCAGCTGCCCACCAGGTGCCAGAAGGAGATCTGTGGTACCCTGGGCTCTGCTGCAGAGCAGAGCTGGGCAGTCTTTGGCACCGTGATGGTAACCTGCGGTTGGAAGGAGCACACGCCAAGCCCCAGGCTGGGGTTGCATTCTGCAGGGGGGTCTTTTTCTGGCAAAGCCTGACATTGGAGGGAGACCGATGTTTAGTGAGCGAAGCAGATGTGTCCCACAAGCCACCCAGGAGCCTGCTGGAACCCGACCCAGACTGAGCAGCACTACGGGTGGCAGCTGCAGCGTAGACCATGGCTGAACGCACAGCAGTGTGGGGATTACAAGGAAAAAAGCTTGTTTTGTTAGTTTGGGCATCTTCTGTAGCTGTATCTACGTGTAAACACACGCACAAGAGGTGCTGCGGGGTGCCCGCTCTGGGTCAGCCATGCCTATCTGAACAGCTGGAGCATTCAAAGGCAGACTGGAATGGTGAGCATCTGTCAGTGGGCAGCCAGCTACTGCCAGGGGCACCAAGGAGGGGACAGACTCGCTCCTCTGCCATCCCGCCTGACAGAACCATGCAGCAGCGCTGGGAGGATCTGGACTGACCGCTGGGCAGAGCCACAATGCTCTAACCCATTGGGGTGGAGGAGCCAGCCCATGCTCCTGGGCTCCCCTCTGTCCTTGGCCTGTTCTCTGGGATGTGACGGGACACTGCTTTTGATGTCAGAAGTGGCGATACTGTTGTGTAAATCTAGATAGAAATGGCAATAAACTCTACTTTTTATATATACCCGCACTCCAGGCTGTGTCTCTGGCTGGGAAGAGGGGGGAGAGTGATGGCACTGGGGAGGAGGCTGGGAATTGTTGGAATGGGACTGGTGTGGATACTGGGCTGATGCTGTTCCCCAGCTGGGAAAACCTGGCAGCTCCCCACCTTTGCAGGGAGGGTTAATTCCCCCTAGATGGCCCTGGCTGAGCCAAGATAGGTTTTTGGAGATACGAGCAGGCAGCCTCTTCCCAGGGATGTGTGGTAGGGAAAAGTGCCATGAACCTGCAGATCTCTGTCCCCTGTGTTACATCTGTGCAGGGCAGACTTGGCAGCACAAGCAGAAAGGAAGCTCTTCTCGGGCTGTGTGGATCTGTATGTGCCCCCAGCTCTGCTCTTTGGTGTTTTTGTTCTGACAGCCATTATTGATATTTTTGGTTTGTTTTTTTTTTTTTTCATTTTGGGCCATTTCAAAATACAATATGAGAGTAAGAGGATGGGTCATCTGGATTGAACAGTGCTGGACAGGGGTGGGGAATGCCCCAACCTTGTTCTAGGGCGCAGGCAGCTTTTAGTTCAACCCCATGGAGTATGTAAGGGAGGGCAAAAATAGCCCCCCAAACCCTTCATCTCGGGCTGTTGATGGCTACTAGAGGTTAAAGCCTGGAGGTGTTTGTGCAGAGCCCCAGGCTGGCAGGATGTTTGAAGCAAGGTGCAGTATCCTCCCCAGGGTCTTCCATCAGGACAGAGCTCCTGGGCCATGCAGAACCATCCCGGGGTCAGCAGTGCCTGGAGCCAGGGGTGAAGGCAGGTGGCCATACCCTGTGTTGTGGCAGCACAGCTCCACACAGCTTCATGTCTCTGCTGCGGTGAGGGCGGCTCAGTCCCAGCCCTGTGTGAGTCACGGTGGAGCGGGGGGTGGTTGGTACCCTGGAAACGCTGCGTAAACAGCAAAACACAGGCCACTGGGGCTTGAAATCATTATTGGGTGGCTTTTTGCTCCCTGTCCTGTCTGTCCCAACATGGTGACCCCACAGCAGCCTTGTGCAGGCAGCCCTACAAGGGCTCTAGTGCAAGGGTACACGTAAGGGTGCTGGGAAATGGTCCTGCCATCCTTCTTGGCCCCTCTTGGCTGGAGAAGCTTTGGCCTGCAGCTCTGTGCCCCTTTTGTTTAATTGCACCCCTCAATCCAGCTGCGTTCATGGGGTGCAGTGATGGTGTTGGGAATCCTGTTTGCTGCCTCTCCCTATCCTCTGTCCCCTCTCCACAGCCTTGGGGTTCCCCACAGCACAGAAGCACACGAGAACAGGCTGTGGCCAAACCTGCTCATTGCAGCCACCCGCCCCAAATCACTTGTTTCACAGCTCAGCCTTCCTCCCACGGGTAGGCAGAGCCTTTCCCGTCCTGCAGCATGGTGTGACAAAGTGACAGCCAATGGCACCGGGCAGCCCTTGCGGAGCCCCCACCTGCCCACTGCCCTGCAGTGCCCCAGGGGTTAACGCACACCCCAGCACCCTACACCCCTGCACCCACACCCGGCCTCCCCTGGCCCTCCGTGTCCCCCAGCCCTGTCCTGGATCCATCCTGACTGGCCCAGCTCATGGCCACAACAGAGAAAAGGGCTCAGGGGTGCATGCTGCTGCAGAACCCATGTGGGTGCTGCTCGCTGCAACAAGCACAGGTGAGCAGCAGACTGGGACAGGGTTTGGAACAGCACAGGGAGGGCAGCAGGATTTGAGGGTTTGCCAAGGGGTCAGGATACAAGGAAGACACCCCCAGCTCTGCTCCTTCACTGGGTTCTCCTGGGGAGATTCCACTCCAGCCAGGCAGAAGCGCCTTATGCAACATCCCTCCCTGTGCCTCAAACACTGTGTGCCTCCCTGCTCCTTAAATCGAACACCATGTCCCAGCCCAGCCCAGGCCTGAGGGAGCCTTGCAGACACATGTGTGCGTGGGATTTTCCACACACTCCTTGGTGCCCGGCGCCCCCATGGATGCAGGTCAGCCCACTGCAGCTGCCCAGGGCCCCTTGGAGGCCTGGGGACCCTCTCAGAAGGGGAAGATATGCTGCACAGTGCGGGCTTCCACTGGGGAGTGGCACAAGCTGTGGCACTGAGCAAGCCCAGCTCGGTGCCATGGGGCTTGGTTAATGGTGAGAGCAAGAGCCAGCTGGAGCTGCACAGGTAGCCAGGGTGCTGGGGCTCTGTGTGCATCAGCCTCCCAGGACACCTGCACAAGCATCCCATGAGGACTGGGACCCTCCATCTGGGACAGCTGGAGATGGAGAGATGCAAGTGTGAGGATGCACCAGCAGCAAGCCAAGCACGCAAGCTCATCCTCCAAGAACTCCTGCAGCAGGGTGGGTGGGGTGTGCTGAGGGATGCAACAGAGCAGAGGGTCATCTAGTCTGTCCCCTTCCCCACAGCTCGCCCGCCCTTCTGCTGTGCCTCAGTTTCCCCTCTGTTTGTGTCCCCTGGGAAGGGTTTTTTTCCAAGGTAGGGTCAGGCTTAGGCCCTAGTGTGCCTCTAAGCAGTCCCAGCTGGGTAAGAGGTCTCAGGCCTCCATGGCAAGCAGGCCTAGGCCCAGGCAGAGGGGCAGGAGCTGTTCCCAGCACACATGAATGCCAGGAGCTGCTGGCAGGGCTGCCCACCACAGGCACGCTGCAGCCAGTGCTGTCAGCCCACGAGCACCTGTGGGGTACTGGCAGCATGTCCCAAAACAGCACAGGCAGTCCTTGCTGTTGTTGTCCCACTGCCATGGCACCCTTATGTAACTGGGGAGCCAGCCCAGGCCTGTGCCCTCTGCTTGGGGCTGGGTCAGGACCCAGCAGTGCCAGCCGCCAGCCCCTGCAGGGCTTTTGGCCCCATCACAGCTCACAGGGCCATCCCCACTCCCAGGAACAGAACCAACCCTGTCCCCCCACAGTCCCAGTGGGAGGGGGCTGTGCCAGAGCAAGCCCAGGCAGCTGCAGAGGGCAATGGCTGACTGTGCCCAGGGCTCAGCATCGGGGTGGGGGCCGGGGCAGGGCTGTTCGGATGGGTACGCTGTGTTCCCTGGCGGTCTGTGTCCCCGGCACCCTGCCCTGACACCCAGCCACAGGCATTTGTTGGTATCAGGAAGTGAAACAAACAGCAGGCAGTAACCTGGCAGCAGCACCGCAGCCGCCCCAGCGTGCTGGCTGCACAGGAAGCACCGCACTCCTGCCGAGACCTCAGCACCACCAGCTGCCCTTGGCACAGAACCTCTCCCTGCCCTGAGCCCTGCTGGGGATGCCTAAGGAAAGCAGCTGGCTCATTCTCTCAGTCCTCAGGTATCCTTCCTGCATCCTCCTGTGCTGCAGGATGAGTTTACCCATTAGGAAAATAAAAATAATGCCATGGTTCATGGACTGCAGGTGTGTACCCAGTCTGGTCAAGTCCTATGAGGGGAAAGACCTGTCAGCAGGGCCTGTTGCAGTAGGACAAGGGGGACAGAGTTAGATTTGCTGTAGGAAAGGAGTTTCTTAAGATGAGGATGGGGAGGCCCTGGCACAGGGTGCCCAGAGGAGCTGCAGCTGCCCCTAGATCTCTGGAAGTGTCCAAGACCAGGTTGGACGGAGCTTGGAGCGGCCTGGGACAGTGGGAGGTGCCCCTGCCCATAGCAGGAGGGTGGAATAGATGACCTTTAGAGGTCTCTTCCAACCCAAATCATTCTGGGATTCTATGATTCTATGACATTTTGATCTGGCTGGGTCTAGCTGTCCCTGCAGGTCCCTGCCTGTGGCACACGGATCTAGTGCTCCTGGGGGCCAGATATGCTGGCTGCCCTTTCATCCCCACCCAGCTGGAGAAAGGGTAGCCCACTGAGGAGCCATCTGCCCACATCCTGCCATGGGTCAGCAGACAGGGAGCCACAGCTTTGCACCCATGCTGAGGTGGCTTAGTGTGTAATCTTCTGGACAGACACTCCCCAGGGCTGGCACAGCTCTGACACCTGCTGTGGCAAAAGGACTTCAGCTTCCCTTGTAGAAACAAGGCCAAACAGCCCCAAGGAGACAAGCTTAGAGGAGGCGAGAAGAGGGAAGGGGATGGAGTGTGTAGGACTGTGTTAGGGAAAAGCAGGAGATACTGTTGAATAACAGCACCAAAGACAAAAGTTGCTGAGGCAGGTGGAAAACAGGTGGGTCATGCAGGAGAGTGACAAGAGTGCAAAAGACACAAACAACCTGAGATGCCTCCTGCCTGTCCATGCCAGAGCCAGCACAACAGCTCTTAGGAGGTTAATGGGATCATTAGCAGCGATAAGGAGGCAGCTAAGCAGTAAAATATTCTGAGAAAGTGAACTTCCTCATTCCAGCCAAGAAAGGGAGATTGGTTCAGAGCAAACAACACCAGGATAAACAACTCAATTAGAAACAGCAAGTTCTCGAACCCAGACAAACAATCCAGACCCAGGTTTCATGTGGGAAGAGCCACGCTTGGAGCAAACAATTCCCCATGGGACTGCCACTTAATGAATGAGCACTTGGAGTTACAGAAGGTGCCAGGGATTAACTGGGACTTAGGGGCCTGGGGGACCTGGCCAATTTGCTTTAATTGATCATTAGAAACTGCATAATCCCCAGGAAAATCAGTGTGGGAAATCCGGGCGCCAGGCTCCAGACTCTGCCAGGACTTAGAAGAGGACACAAGTCACAAAGGGGTTGCCTCCATTGTAGAAGGCTTTGTACATGAGTGGCTTGTCTTGTACCTGACCCTCTGGGAGCTGCCCATGACCTGTCTCAGTCCCCTGCTGCCTGTCTGGTGCCCTGCCTGCAGAAGCAGCTGCCCACACTGCCTGGCTCCCAGACCAGAGGGCAGAACAGACAAGGGTTGACCTGCACCCTGGGCAAGGCTGACCTCTCCACCGTGTTCCTCCACATCCCACTTCCACTCGAGTCCAGGGATGCCTGCAGGCCGTGCTAAGGCAGGGACAGGCAGCTGGTGATCTTGGTGTGGGTGACACTGGGGGTAGCCCTGTGCCAGGTTTACACTGTTTGCATACACTGACATGGACATTTTCCCCTGAGCTCAGCATTCAGGTCTCCCTGGTATTTGAGGTCTTTTCTGACAGCCTTCCCAGCCCCGTCAGTGATTAACCAGGATGAAGGTTACCCAAGAGCCACCAGGACAGTAACAGAGCAGGAATTACATCCCCAAGCAAACACTGTCTTGTGCTGGCCAGGGCAGGGTGCCAGGTCCCGACAATTTCTGCACAGCTTTTTGCTGACAGAGCCAAGCTGTGTGGGGCCACCCCACTGCAAGCTGGTGGTCTGCTGCAGTGGGACAGACTAGAACCAAAGAAGGCCCCAAACCTCTCTCTGCCCCTGCAAAATCAAGATCTCATTGCTACTGTGAGTTAGCAAAACCCCTCTGTGATGGCCCCTCTGCTCCCACTGGAGATGCTGGCCCCTGCACCAGAGATGGGGGCCCTAACAAGAGATCACTCCAGCTGGTTGTGCCACCTATGGTCCAGGGTATTTGTTGTGTCTTAGCCCTCCTCTGCCCCGTGCTGCCCTGCCCAGGCCCCCCTGCTGAAGCCAGTGGCTGTAACCCTGGCAGGGCTCAGGTTTGGCTTCACGGCAGGAGATCTCCCATCTCTGGGATGACAGCCGCGAGTGATTTTTTGGTCTTTGGTTTTTGCTGTGGAGCCACCCTGACATTTCAGAGAAGGGCACCTCAGGTGAAGGGCTTACTGCAGCAGGCACCAGGGGTACACAGAGCTTGGAAGAGATAGCAAGAGGCGGGCTGCAAAAAGCCACCTCTCCTGGAAGATGGATGGGCTCTGTTTGTATTCCCCCAGTGCAAAGCAGGACAACACTTCCAGTATTTCCCCTCCACCCCTGGAGAAACTTCCTCCTCAACTTTCCTGCACTCTCCTCTCAGTCAGTTCAGCAATTCTTTTGTGCCCACAGCAGAAGATACACTGGCAAAGTTAAAGATAGTCCTTGGCCACCTCTGAGATAAACATAGCTAAACCTCCTGTCACAAAGGTCCTAGAGGCATGAAATGGGACTTCTGACCTGCTGGGAGCATTCTGGGGCTCTGGAACATGGAACATCAACATGGCCCCATTTTTAATGAGCAAACTCTGGTAGAAGCATTATCACAGCAGAGCTGCTGCTGATCCTGAACAGCCCCGTGTGCTTGGGAGAAGCCCCTAAGGGTGCTTGAGCCAGGTTTAATGCAGGCAGGTTTGTCTGTGGGTCTGGAGGTCCTAAGCTGCCCTGGCCTCCTCTCCAGCCCCCACAGCATAGGCTGGCCACGAGTGACAAAGGAGATGAGGTGGCAGGGGCATTGCAGCTGGGTTGGTGCCCTGGGGAGATGGTCCCACAAGGGGAGAGCAGGCAGGGGGGTCACTGCCAGGCGTGGGACTGGTGGCCGCAGCCTTGCTAGCAGCCTGTTATTCATTCTCCAGGAGGGAACCTTTGGACTGTGGAAGGTTCGAGGCCCAGGGAAGGCAGGGGCAGAGGCAGAGTCCAGGCTGGGCTCTGTCTGTCTGGCCTCCCTCAGCGAGGTGACTGCCAGGCTGGGAACACCCAACGGGTGAACACACTGTGCAGGGTGAGTGGGTGTGAGCACAGGGCATGCAGGGCCTTGTCTCTGTCCTAGGAAGGTCCCAGCTGCAGTGCTGTCCCTTCTTGGTGTGAAGGGGCTCCATCCTAGCAATAGCTGCAGAGAGAGGAGAGAGCAGGAGAGCTCACACCAGGTCTCTCCAGGCTGCCTCCATCCCAGACCAATCCCACAGCAGTGCACCAGCTCCTGTCCCTGCAAGGACTGTGCTCACGCGGCTGTGGCAGCAGCCCCTGCCCTGTGCGTGGCAGCAGGAAGGGGCCATGGCAGCATGGCTGCATGTAGGCTGCCGTGGCTTCCAGCCATGGCTCCAGCTTCCTCCCTCAGCGCCTCCCAATTAAACCAATTTCTTGGATGGCTTCAGCGATGCAGGAGCCGGAGCCTTTGTAGTTGTGCAGCCTCTTGGGCCACCCTCAGGGTCTCCCCATCCCACCGACGCCCTCCCCATCCCCAGGGCAGCGCCTGCTCTCTTGTGTAACACGTGGCCTGATCTCCTGAGGCAATGCCTCCACCGGCCCTGCTGCTCTCCATAAGCCTTATTGGGAACATATCCCAGCAGGAGCCAAGTGCTGGGGACTGTCCCAGCCTCACCAGGCACAAACAAGGCAGCACCATGCTGGGAGGCGAGCCAGAGGCACCTCTGAAGCTGCCGCCTGGCCCAGGCCCCACTGGTGCCAGCCCGCTGTGCCCAGAAGCTGCGGCACCAAGCAGAGCTGCACATCAAAGCCCTTCTTGCCTCAGCTCCACACCACCACAGCCAGGCACAAAGAGGGAGTGGCAGGGAAGACGGACAGGCAGGGCCAGGGCCCCATGGGGAATCAGGTGCCTTCCCCTCTAAGCACCCCCTTCCTCTCACCAAGCTCAGTTCGAGCATACAGCGGGTACTCAGAGTGGCTGGGGTGCAGTAGGGACAGGAATATTTGGACCATAGGGGCCAAAGAAAGTGTCACAAGCACAGCCTGCACTGATACCCAGGACGAGGGGAGCCTGGAGCAGGCAGAGCCAGTCACCACAGGTCACAGGAGCTGAACTCTCACCAGCCCAGAACGGATGGACAGACGGCACGGTGGCAGGGACCTGTGCTGTCTAACAAGGAGGATGCAGAAGTCTTCTGGGGTGTGACTCCAGGGAGACAGACCCAAAGGTGTCCTGGGTGGGGTGGGACAGTGGTCAGACAAACACCAGGGTCCCTGTCAGTGCCAGTGGTACAGGGGCAGCTCTGGGAGCACATGAGACATGGGCTTGGGCCACCTGGCAGAGAGAGCCTCTGTGGCAGAGGCCCTTGTGTCACCAGCACTGTGGGACACTGGATTCGCACAAAAACATGCGCTCAGCCCTGCAGCCATGGCACTTACACAAACACACACATGCTTTAAGGCACATGCCTGGTTCCATGCTCAGTGGGACCAGTGTCTCATGGTCCCCCAGGCAGACTTTGGGATGGCTGAAGGCTTAAGAGGTGCAGGTGAGACACTGCTGCAGGGAGCAGAGTGTGACTGCTGCAGCCGCACTTTGGGAATTTGGGTCCAGTGGCAGACATGGTGCAGAAATCCCTGGTTCTGGCACCACCCAGAGCTCTAGTCCCTCCATGGCACAAGGGCTCAGGGACCAAGGGGATCAGGGCCAGGACCCAGGCAAAGAGCCTGAATGGCAGCAGAGGCCTCAGGCTGCTTAGTTGGGTAATTATTGTTATTGTTGTTATTACTGTAATTACTATAACAGCAACAGCTACAGCTGGATGCCGTTACATCACTGCTGGCATCATTGCCATTGTCATTACAGTGGGAAAGTGACGCCCCAGGGCAGGAAGCACCTTAGCCAATGCCCAGAAGTCTGTCCCTCTCTGAGGACATTCACTGCAGTCTGCCCCTTCCTACAGGGGCCAGGGACTGTGCCCTGTTGCCTGCACAAAAGGACAGATGGGTCTGGAGACAGGCAACGGCTTCAAAGCTCCCTGCTGAGCCCAGGGCTGTGCCTCTTCTCCAGGTCAGACCCTGCCAGGGACCAGCTTACTCTGTACCCAGGGCCTGGCGTGCTGTCATTTGGGGTACAGCCAGAGCGGGTGTCATTGCTGAAAACTGCCACTGCCACGGAGGATGCCCTGCTCCTGGGACAGGCCCACGTGGCTTTCCAGCTCTCCTCCCAGCCCAGAAAAGGCTACTATTAATGGAGGGATTGTTAGAGAATTAAGGGTTGGAGCAGCAAGCCGGTGTGGGCTGCAGAGGGCCAGGGATTAACTTGGGACAGCAGTCTGGTGCCAGCACCTCTCCAGCCAGAGCTGGCACTGCTGGGAGTTAAGCCCAAAGTGCTGGAGCCCCGCCCAGACCTTTGCTCCTTCAGGAAGCTGGAGCAGGGACGCTGCCCACCACTCTCCCTCCATGTCATCTGATCATTCTCAACCTCCAGATCCTGGAGTGGTTCTGCTGCACAGCTGGAGCTCCCAGCTCCGCTAGGTAGTAGAACAGCCATGCCAAAACTCCTGGGTGGTGGAGCAGTGCCTGGGAGCTAATATTACCCAAAAGCTTACCAGCTGTCCTGGACAAAGGGAAACGCTCCCCAGCTTCCTGTGACTGCTCACTCTCCTATAATTTCACACCCAGAACCCACAGACTGAACCCAGCACTGATAACCAGCACCCAGTGAAGGCGCCCATCCCTCCTGCTTTGCCCCCAGCTGCCTGCTTCTGTCAAGATGCCATGGGGAGCAGGGCCACTCCTGTTTCTTGCAGAGGTGAGCACCCTAGGAGCACACTGCAGGATTTCCAGCAGCCCCAGCTGTGCCTTGCCATGTCCAGTGCAGCTGTGACAGAGCTCACACCTCTCCTGCTGAACATCACCAAATCACTGCACAGAGTGCAGGAAGCTCCTTAGCCCAGGAGCAAATCTCTGCTCCAAGCCAGGCCTGGATTACACTGAGGGGTCTGTGGAAGCAGCAGGTCTGACTGCAGTCCACGCAGTCCTGCCTAGGAGAAGGAGCACATGTGTGGGGACATGTGAGCACACACGGAGACCCTGTGCCTTGGCTGCATGGGGCATCTCAGCAGTACTTGAACCACTGAGGCTGTGACCTCTCAGAATTCCCGTACTGGGGAAACAGAGAAGGAACCTGTCATTTTATCAGCTCTGACCTGGCTTTGTCTGCCCCAACAGAAGCTCTGCTGGCAGGCAACCCTAGGCACTGTGGCAGAGCTGCCTGGGGACAGGGCAGGGGTCACTCTGCACACACGCTGGGTGCAATTAGGCAGCCAGAGGCTGCTGCCAACAGCACTGCTGCAGCATGGGAATGCCACAACACTAATTAATCCAGGCACTGGCTTGGGGACAGGATAGACCTCCCAGGGCTGCAAGAAGGAAAAATGCCCCTCCAGGAGGTGGGTGTCTAACCATGGCCTCTATCTGTCAGCCAGTGTGCCCACCCTTGGGCGGCATCTGTGCCCCATGACTTGGGGTCACCAACTTCAGCTGAAGGCTGAAAGAACCAGCCCCTGCCCCCTGCCACCATCCTGGGGACATTTTAGCTCAGCCCCCACGGCCAAGAGGGCCCAGCAACTGTGGGTAGAAGGCTGACAGGGCTTCATGAGAAGAGAGAGCTTGGAGGTCTATGGCCATTTGACCCCCACCAGGCCAGTCACCAGTGTGCTCAGCCCTATGATGTCCAGGAGCCAGGTGCCAGGAGCCAGGCACAGTGCTCTATATGAGCACATCTGCTCTCTGCCTGCTGCTCCATCGCACTGACAAGTGGCCACCAGGCTAAAAATGCCTTTCTCTTACTGCCACCACAGGGCTGCAGGACAGACAGAGGTGGAAAGTTCATGGGGAAGGTTGAGGTAAGGAACCAAACCCTGAGGCTGGCTTGATACCTCTGCTTCTAACCTATCTCACTGCATCCCAATCCTGGGATGGTCCCATCTCTGGCAGGTTATGCTGCCAGAACTCAGCCTTCAGCCTCCTCCTCATCCCATGAGCTTGCAAGTTGCTCTGCTCAGCCTGGGTCTGATCATCAGCTCTCACACCTTCTGTCACCAGTGGTGAGCAGCACAGGGAAACCTACTCCAGGGTATTTGCTAGAGCTGGGTCCGCAGCCCTCAAAAATCCCTCTCACCTGAATCCCTTTCATCCCATCCAGATGTCTTAGTGAGGGACCATGTGCAAGTGGGGAACACATGTCCCCACATGTACTGACCAAGCCACTGGGGCCTGGGAGAAGCTGAAGGGGCTTTCCAGCCCAAACCAGTTCCAGGAAGGATCAGCTACCAGACACATCAAATACAAAACATTTTCTTCCTATTTCAAGCCTAATTTTTGCATCAGGCAGGACTGATTATTTTTAATGAACTGTAAACATGGAAAGAGGCACTGTGCTTCTGCAAACTGTTTCTTTTGGGAATCTCCCAATTTTCAGGTCTAACAGATCTCACAGATGATGCCTCATTGGCATGGATGGAGTCTGTTGGGGAGGGCCCCTGGGCTGAGAGTCAAGATGTGCTGTGCCCTGTACTTTTAGAAGCTGGAGGCAGCCAGCTGGATCCCAGTTCAGACCCATCCCTACTTTGCTCTGACCCCGTGAACTCTGGGTCTCCAGGTTGAGGTGCCTTGGGACACCCAAAAATCTTCTGTCCCCAGCAGTGTTATACTGCTGCTGAATGCAGTCATGCAGAATAGGGCTTGCTCTTTTATTTAAACTGGTCTCTATGTGTTTGCCATGTAGGCAACATTCCCGTGTCTGTTGTATCCTTCCCTGGACAGGGAGCAGATTCAGAAGGTGCTACTGGCGTTGCAGGGCTGACGCACATCAATGCCTGGGGGTGTGTGCAGCAGCACTGCTGGCAGGATTGGGCTGTCCCCTTTGTGCCCAGCTGGGCACGGCACAGCCAGGGGATGACAGAGAGCCTCCAGCCTCTGATGTCCCACTGATGACAGACTGTCTGTCCCAGGAAGGGTGCTGCATCCTCACCTGCAGAACCCACTGTGCCCAGGCACTGCAGCACTGCTGCAGCCCCTTCCCGCCAAGCTCTGGCCATGGAGGAGCTGCTGCTTGGCCATGCCCATGTTTGGGTGTTTCTGAGCTGGCAGATGACTCAGGTCTCTGTTCCGGGACTTGTTTACAGAGATTGGTGGGAGCAGTAGGAGCATGGGGCTGGCGGCGTGGCGGCCGTGCAGTTTCCAGTGTGTCCCCACGTGCAGCTGCCTCTGCCACCCTCGTGCCGGGCCTGCTCAGGGTGGCAGCTTCTGTTTTTGGAGAGGGAGATTGCTGGCCCCTGCCAAGTGCAGGGAGGGATGTGCCCCGGCTCACATGGAGAGGCAGAAACCAATGCGGGTGTGCAGCTCCAAAGCGAGTCATTCCAGGCTGTTTTATCCCCTCCTTACGGCATCAGCCCAGCAGTTCCTCTTGTCCTTACTTAATGCTGAAGCTATGCAGCCCCTTGCCAGTGCCATGGCCGTGCCCCCGCCCTGCTGCCAGCTCTCCCAGCTGGCTGACAGCACCATCCCCTCACATGCCTGCCTGGTAGAGCCAGGGGGTTTCTCAGAAAACAATCCACTTGTTGGCCTGCCTGAAATAGCAGCTCAGAAAACACAGAGCAAAAATGCTCAGGGCTGAGCAACAAGTTGCTGCTCTCCAGCAACTGATTCCATGGCCTCTGCACCAGGGCAGTATTCCTGGGCAGCTGGGGAGCCTCCCCAGCATCCCCTCAGCTCCCTACCTTGTTGTACAGGCATGGGCATCTTCCCAGCCCTCCTGGCTACGATAGCTCCTGGGTTCTCCTTTGGCTGCTCCCTGTGGACATTGCAGGACTTCCCTCCACCCTGCCCTCCCCTGGCCGCCCCCATCCCTAATCCAACATTTGCTCTGGAAGCAGGAACCAAAATCTGTTCCTTCCACTTGCCCATGGCGTCTCACAGCAAGGCCCAAAATAGCTCCAAAAGCCCTAAAATAGCGCTGCCCACTTAGCCCAGCTAGTGCCCTGAGGAAGACGTAGGAGTGTGTGTAAGGCTAGGGGTGAGCAAGCAGAGGGACCAGCCCTAAAAAGTACATCCCGTGGGACCATCATTTCCCCAGGCGGGCAGGAAAACATTTGTTGCTGTGGCAACAGCTCAGTGCTTGCTGCTTCCTCCCACAAAATCGGGTGACACGACGTCAGCAGCCGGCCGGCCACCGGTGAGCGTGGCCAGGGCCATGACTCAGAGCTGGCCACCGGCCCGCCTGCTCCCCCACCTCCCCTCCCCTTCTCACCGTGCCTGGGCATCTCTGGCTTTCCTAGAGCACCCTAGGCAGCAGGATGTGGAACCTGAGTCACTATTAGCGCATTCAGCTCAGAGCTGGGGTGTCTCCAGCTCTCCAGTCCGGTCCTAGATTAGCCAGGACCTCTCCCCAGCATGTCCCCACAGTGCGAGTGACAGTAACTCAGGCAGAGCCACCTCTGCAGTCCTTTCCATCCTGGGCACACCAGGGCATCCAACGAGGACCAGGACTCTGCTGCCCTGAAGCATCCTATTCACAAGTGAAATGCTTCCCAGTGCCCTCAGGTTAATCCTGATTCACTGCCAAACCATCCAGGGGAGATGCCAAGCTGGAGGCATCCAGGATTCACAAGCCAGGGAAGGGATCAGGAGAGTGGGTTTGGGGGAAGATAGGTACCAACAATGCCTCCCAAGGATCAGCCATCCTGAAATGCTCACAGCATCTCTGGAGAATGTTAATCCTCCTCTATTAAACGCAGGTTACATAATACTCCCTGTTTCCATTCTCTCTCCCCAGCTCTGCTCCTCTGGCTCCAGCTCCCCTAGCTCCAGCACCGGGCCAGTTTCCAGGCTGGACTGTGCCCACACCTCCTTTGCAAAGCTGGATACACAGGAGGACTCCTGGGAGAGTCTCCCATGGCCCGGTACCCCAGGGTCTCTCTGCTTGTCACAGCACACAGACCCAGAACCTGCTGAAGCTGTTTTAAAACTAATCTGTTTGTGAGCAGGGGAATTCTGGGGGAGGTAAGACCAGAGCTGTGCTGTGATGCTTTTTAGGAGCAGTTTTCTTGAGGAGGCAAAGAAAAGGCCCATAATCACAGCTGCCCTATTGCTGCCCATTGGCACCCAATCAGTGCACCCAAACAAAGAAGCGGCTGCTTCCAGACCCCCTGGCTCTCCCCTGGGCTGCAACAGCTCAGCTGGGAGGGCCTGGACTGTCCCTGGGAAGCTCCATTGTGCCCATACCAGGACACAGCAGCGTCAGGCTCCCAGAAACCTTTGTCTTGCTCCCCTGAGACACAGAGTACTTTCTCCTTGGTGGTTCTCAGGTAGGCTCTGAACCCCTACCGCATCATGGAACAGCATACCCTGAGCCTCCTTATCACCAGCCAAAGCCAGGGACCAATTCTAGCTCCCCTGAACCTCCAGCACGCCTCCTATGCCATGCAGGTTCCCTTTTCCCCCCTCATGCTCCATACTGCCTGTTTGTATGCTGCTGCCCTGGTTACTGGCCACTGAGTCACCACCAAACCTCTCATAGGCAGGAAAGCCCAGACTCATATTTTCCATGGGATTCCTACAACTCGTTCAACCTTCTGAGGTGAGGAGAGATGTTGACAGATGTGAACAGAGATACTGACATCACAGGGATGTCCCAGGAACTAGGGCTGTCTACACTGGGAGCTGCCAAGAGCACATCCAAGCTCTGCAGGAATGTTTGGGTTCCTTGGGACTGTATGATAGGGGATTCCTTCAGGCTTTTGGAGAATGGATCCAGGAGAAATCTTTTCCCCAGAAGCTGAGCAAGTGGTGCCTGTGTGTGGATTCACACGTGACATGTGCTTTGTGAACCCACCCTCACATGGGTGCTGAGGCTGTTCACACCTCCCCTTCATATCCCCAGTTTTGCAATGCTGCAAAATTATCCCCAGCTCCCGATAGCCCCCCCCCCCCCAC
>VWYI01015627.1:131591-152309 GCA_013399455.1 Anthoscopus minutus
CCCCCCCAGCACAGCTCTGTGAGGAGCCAGCATCTGGAAGGGATCAGCACAGTAACCACTGCAGGGAAAGGGGAGGACTATAAATAGCAGCAAGTTTCCAAATCAAAGCTTTAGAAATAACAACAACCACAGAACACAGGCTGAGGCACTGGCTTTTCTGCCCAGCATGTTTATATATATAGTCATTTTTTTATTCCTAGCTTGTTTTCAATCTTCCCTCTCTGCTGGGATGTTCTGGGTCTGATCTCTTTCCCACTGGGCAGCTTCCCAGACACATGTTTCTTGGAAGGTTGTAACCTCTTTTAGCAGATTTTAAGTGACTCTCAGGCAGGAATGTCCTAGGACTCATTTTCTACTCATTTAGCAAGACAGACTTGTCCCTAGTTTGGGAGTGCCACAGGGGTGCCCATGGTGGCCCTGGGGTTTGGTGGGCACTGCAGGGAGTGCAAAGTTCCATCCAAGTGGAGTGGTGCTGTTTTCTAGGGAAGCTCCTTGGTGATGGGAAAGTCTCAGCACCTGCAAGGAGAGGCAGGCTGCACACCTGGCTGTAATCCTCATGGCTGAGAGGCAGTGCTGGTAGGAAATTGAACCTTACAAACATTGCCTGGGAAACATTGCTCCTGTGGAGCATCCAAAGGAATGGATGAAGGTTTCCTTCGGATCATCCTCAAGCAGTGTCCTTTACTCAGGCATGGACACTCCTTGGAATAACCCAAGCACAATCCCAACTGTGGGTCCCCTAACACTAGCCCTGTTCTGGGCACAGGCACTGCACGTCCTGAGTTCTTCCCACTGTCCCTGTTGGGGCCCAGGGACTGACATGATCCCACAGTCAGTCTCGAACCTCTCATAGACACCGCAGCTCTAGCAGTGCATCCTTCCTGGATGATTTGTGGCCCCAATGGCATAGAGTGTCCAGTGTGACATCTGTTCTGCAGAACAGTGGCCCCCAGCTCCTGCTAGGGCAACTCAGATGTTGCAAGACAAGGGAACAAGGAGAAATTGCACCTTTTCCCCAGCAAGCTACTCTCCAGCTTGAATTTCCCAACCACGGTTCCAACTCCTTGAGCCCTAGTGTGTCCCTCCCCCTACCCAGGGCACCTCAGGGACTGCGAATAGCAGCAGCCTGGCCCTGGGAAGTGTGATATGAGGCCTCCTGTGCAGACCAAGCCAGTGCTGCCGTGTTTATCCCAGTTTTATTGCCCACTGGAGTTGTTTTGCTAGAAGGGCTGTGGTCTGGCAGGCTCTGCCCTGGCAGAAGTGGTGTGGTGCAGGCAAGCCAGGATGGCATGACACACACGTTTGAGAAATAACCTCATAAATCTGCTTAATTCAGCTGATGAATCATTCCTGCTCCCTGTGGGCTCCCTTCCCATGAGCCAAACCTTACTGCCCCTGCTCTGAAAACAGCGCAGGCAAAAAGTACTCGGGCAGTGTCCCCTGAGCAACACCAGCAGCGCTGCCTGCTCTCTTCTCTCCCCACAACCCTCTACTCTGCCCAGCACATCTGGCCTTCCTGCAGAATGCTGGGAGCTGCTTGGCACCTTGGTGCCACATCCCCAGACTCCATGGCATTCCACAGCCAGAGGAGCCAGACAGCTCCAGCTCCCCAGGCCAAGTGGGGAAGAAGACAGCAGGCACTGGAAGCAGCCACAACTGAACAATGCAGGGACAATTTAGCAGCACCCCCTTGGGATGCCAGCTGCTGTTGGCTTAAACCAGGTGAGAGTGTGCCCAGCTTTCTGGGGACTCACTGGCAGCTGAGGCCACAGTGATGGACTCACACCAGCATGAGCAGCTGGGACACAGGCAGCCAAATGGTGCCACAAGCAGAACCTGCAGCCAACAGCTTTGTGTTCCCATCTCAAGGCAGAGCACAGCAGGTTGTGCTGGCCCAGCCCACACTGAGCTGCTGAGGGACTCTGGGCTTCCCTGCCATCAGCCTGCAGAAACATCAGTGTGTTACTTCTTCAAATGATGGAAATTCTCCAAACAATCCCACAAGGAATCAATCAAGTGGGCTGTGTGCTAATTTGGAGCAGGGAGAGGATGGCACAGCCTCGTGTGCTTTGCCTTGTACAGTAGGAATCAGTCCTATTCTACAGCAGGGATAGGATCCTGGGGGACCTGGCAGAACCCTTTGTCAGGACTGGGATTACCATAGGAAGCGGAAGGCTGAGTCACACTCCACTGTATCCCTGCAGTTGGGTGAACATATCCACCTAGCTGAACGTCCCAGCTGACTCTGGTGTCAGAAGCACGAGGAGCAGTGCAGGATGCTCCCCTTCAGGCAATGGTCCCTGCCCTGCCACTGGCCAGGGGCTGCAGTCCATCCCTGCAGCAGCACTGCTGTCTGCTCGGGTCAGTGCTGACAGGGATGGCCTGTCAGCCCATCCCCTCCTGGGGTGGGTACACAGCCCGGGGTCCGCAGCCTCTTTTCTGGGGAGAAAGGGCAGAGGAAGGGGCCTGGGAGTCTCACACCAACCGGTTGCATCCGCAGGTGCAGCTGTGGCCCAGCTGTAGCACCTCCCTGTTCCCGTCACACCCCCCTGTGACAGTGTCCTGCCCGAGGCGGAGCGGGTCTGCCCCACGCAGGAGGCACATGAATGGCCACGGGGACACTCGTCATGTCCCTGAAATAGCAATGATCTGCAAACATGGGTCCATGTCGAGGGCTGTGGCGGCAGGACTCACAGCGTTAGGTGGCAATCCCAGTTTTCCTTTTAAAGACAAGGACATTGAAACGAGTTTCCTTTGAGTTTCCTGCGTTCCCAATTATGGAGGAGAAAATCCGGGAACCTTTCTAAATCCATACTAATAACATCAGCGAAGGAAATGTCGTTAGACAGAATGTGAAAAGATGTGACAAAAGCCCCAAATCTCAGGGCACCTCGGGGTCTTGATCACCAGGATCACATTCCAGCCGGCTCGGTGCGTGGGGCAAGCCCCACCCCTCTTACGTGACCAGCTCACAGCAACCCTCTCCGCCAGTGCCAGCCTGGACAGCATCCCAGCGCCGTGCCCTGGGGAAAAGACTTGTGGAGATGGAGGAAAATCCAGGATGAACCATCAAGCGCTCTGCTGACACTGCACAAAGTGGAAGCACTTCACTCTGTGGAAGCGCTTGACCAAGTTCAAGGTTGAGGGCCGTAAATTCCTTTTTATTTTTAACTCCAGGATAGTAGCTGGCTGAAAACAAGAGGAAGAATACCTTGGATTCGGAGAGGGAGGGGAGGTGCAGCGTAGGTGGCTGCTTTTGCCTGTTGAAATAAAGTGAAACCTTAAGAAAGAGGTGGGGGGATAGAAAACAGGTGCTGCGGGTGGCAGGAGGCCCCCAGAGAGGGGCCGTCAGGATGAGCAGGGTCCCTCTGTGCCCCATCACTGACGAAGTTGCAGCTGGACACGTTCTGATGGCTGAAGTGACCTGCAAGGACACGAGCTGCTGTAGCTTGGGGCCGTGGGAGCATCGGGGGCACGGGATGAGCCGGGCTGAGGCGTGTGCCAGCACACGTGTGCAGCCAGCGGTTTTCTCTCCCACTAGAAAACAGCAGCATGTGGCTGATATTGGGAAAGAGACTTTTCTCCTGCTTGATGCAGTGTCCAAAAGAGGGCTGGCATCCCAGCTCCCTCGCCCTGCCCTCTCCATCTGATAGTGGGCACGAGTGTTGCACTCGCAGCTGGGGCTCCACTCCCGGACACAGCAAAGCCACGGTGCCCACGACACAGTGTCCCCTGGCCCAGGTCTTGGCATATGGCTCTATCAGATGGACATTTCCAAACCGGCACGTCGTGTCACAACCTCTCAGCAACAGAATGCCTGCCCTGAGGGGACAACACCGAGACCACGCACCTGCAGCTCCACACATCCCCCACCCTACACACAGCACCAGTGTGGCCAGGAAAAAGCAGTGATGTTCCCAGGGTGTGAAACGATTAAATGCTGGGGTTTGAGGAGAAAAAAACAGGCAAGGAATAACAGAAGAGAGAACAGGCTTGCAGCGATCGCTGGGAGCTGCGCAGAGTGGAGCCGTGCACATAAGCGTGTTTGCACAAACACCCACACCCACTCTCCTGCTGGCACTCAGATCCTGAGGGATCGAGCTACGTGCACGTGGCACGTGTGCACACACGTGCTCACGCACACCCTCACAGGGGTGTGTGATCCCTGGGACCCAGCCAACAGGCAGCAGGTCTGTGGGCTCAGGGTGTCCAGACACAGCTCTGCAGCAACCACAGCCCCACAGTGCTCCAGCCGCACAGGGATCTGCCCCAGGTGGACACCATGTACCGGGGCCAGTGATGGAGCTCAAGGGAAACCTTCACAACCTTGTCCTTGAGCCCAGCCAGAACAAACTAGGCAATAAAAAGGGGATTTCCTTGCTCAGAGCCTCTGCTACCAGCACAAACCTGTGCCTTGGCCTTCTCCCAAGCCTGCTCTCCTGTTGTGCCTCATGCTTCAGCCTTCCCTGGCTGTCACCTCTGCCTGCACCTGCTCCGACTTTCTGGCTTCTCCATACACCCTACAGACACACTGAGGACAATCTCAGCCCTGTGATGCTGCTGGGGTGGGTGGTTCTGCAGCTCCTGGCTCAGGGCAAATCCTCTCTTGGGAAAACCAAGGCCTGACTTCAGAGACACCCAGGGCAGGCACTCTCTGGGCTCCCCAGGGACATCCCACAAATGGTCTCTGGGCAGCTGGAATCACAGACAGCCACCATCACCCATGGCCCCTGCCCCATCTCAGCTCTAGGCTGATGAAGCTTTCCTGGATTGAGAGGCACAGTCCTTCCACCACTGCTCCATGCACAGGAAGCCTCACACTGCCCTTCCTACCCTGTCACAGTCCTTAGGGGACACCCAAGCTGCCAGAACATCACCCCTCCTGAGGTGCGCACCCTTGAGCAGCACAGCCATCATGCCCCAACCCACACCACCGCGTGGGCACAGGCAGTGGCACTGCCCCGTGGTGCTTTGGGGACACAGGGGACACACTGCTGCAGGGACGCAGACAGAGGCCATACCAGCAGAGGTGACAGCCAGCAAGTGTCTCTCCCTGCCTGACAGTGCCAGGCTAGACAGCTCTGCCAGGAGGACAGATGAATGTGAGAAGATACTTCATGGTCTGGTCAAACCCACTGCAAACAAAGCAGCGTGAGCCAAGGAGTAAGAGGCAGACTCTGCATGGGGACACAGCCACTGTGCTGGCACACAAAGGCCCCTTCACTGCCCTGGAAAGATGAGCAGTGTGTGCAATGGCATTGAATCTGGGACAGGGACAATCACGGTGTGAGCTCTCCTCAGACAGAAAGGCCTTTGTGAGTCAGGAGCATCCCTAGCTCTGCAGGCACCATTGGTGACCAAGCACAGCCCAACGCACAGGGCTAGGCTTCCCTGGAGCCAGGGCATGCCAGAGCCACCCCAGACACAATCTGTGTGATGGCTGAGTCAGGGGCTGCTGCACCCCTAATCCCTGATCTGCCATGTGAGTCTCAGTTCCCCCAGCCAGGTGACGCTGCTCCTCTGTGAAGACTCACTCCAGAGCTCCCAGAATGCACCAGGAGGAGGCCAAGACAGAAAAGGAACCAGACACAAAAAGCCTCAAGCCTTTTCCAAAGAGGCATGTTGTTTCTCTTCTGGGATGTGGTAAGCTGCCAGGGCCATTGCATGGCCAGCCCATCTGAGCTCTGGTAGGGCAGAGCCAGGGCTTGCAGTGGGGACAGGGGGCACTACAGGAATCCCAAGCAGGGGCTGTCCCAGGAGAAGCCACACAGGGTGCAGGGGAAGGGGCGTGGGAGGAGTGCCAGGGGTGTGCTGCTCAGTTCATGACCTCAGGACTTATCAAAGGGCCCAGCCATGGCTTCACAGTCCTGCCTGGGGCCCTGCTGCACCAACAGGGGTGTTCCAATGTTTTTCATTCACTAAGGAAGGATCACAGGTCTCAGGCACCTGGAAGAGCCAAGCCTGGAAGCTGCACTATGCTCCAAGGACAATGCAGGGAGGACATGCTCTGCTGCCATGCTCTGGTGCCTCAGCCCTTGTTTTCAACTTTATGTAAGCAGGGAACCCAAGCCTGCTCCGGGACATGGTGAAATTGGATCCACACGGAAACAATTAGAAAGGGGAGGAATAAGGAAGAAACTTTGCTTTGTTGGCACAATTCTCTGCCCAGGGAAGAAAACAGCCCGTGACCCAGCCCAGATATATTTGTGCTGGGGAAAAACAACTCTTGAGTAAAAGAGAGGCACGGAGATGGGGCTCACTCCACACCTCCTTCTGGGACCAGCTTGGGCTGAGAGTGATAGGGGCAGGTCCTTGAGGACTGAGAAGCTCTTAGGAGTAGAATTATAGAATACCCTGAGCTGGAAGTGACCCACAATGATCCTCAAAGTCTAACTGTCCTACCAAGGAGGAGAATGTATCTCACCAGGGAAGCTCTTCTTACTGGGTTGGAGACAAACCACATTTAAGCTAACCCCAAGGCAGTCCAATGAGGACTGTGAAACGCCTGCTGGGATCCCCTCTGCCAAGACCACCTAGGGGTCCCCATCCCCAGTGGCATGCTGCTCACACAAACTGGAGGTCACCTCTGCCCTAGGGACCCATCCCCTCCACAGGGCAGGGAAAGGACAAGTATTTTGCTGATGCTCTGGGGTTACGAGCCCTGCCTGCACCTCAATGTGCCCCAGCTGCTCAGAGAGGCCCCACAGCCCCTGGGTCCTCTGGGATGTGTGACACCTGCAGGCCTTGATAGCAAGAAACACTTACCACCACAGCTGCTTGGGAAAGGCACCCGGCAGGCATGGGTGTTCCAGGATCAAAGCAGACTGTGAGTCAGCTCAGAAAGTGGAGTCTGGATGAGCACCTCCAGGGGTGATTCCAGGATTGCATCACTGCAGGAGAGGTTCTCCCTCTGCCTGTGCTCATGGAGAAATCCTTGGTCAGCCTGTGTGGGCAGGTGTCCATCTGGACAGGTGAACTAGTGCTGGTGCTGAAGGGTGATGCCTCTGCCTGCAGCACAGTACTCTCAGAGCCACATCAGCTCCCACCCCAGCTTCAGCACCCTCCTCAGACCTTACCCTCCAGCCACAGATCCTGTACAGCCCTGGGCCAAACCCCCTCTCTGCTCCCACTATCCCCGGGGCAGCTGAGGGGAACAACCAGTTCTCAGGGTACCCATGGAATGTGACTACTCTCCAGCTCCCCTGCCAGTCTCCCCAGAAGGACAAAATGGCAGCAGCTGCTTCCCCATTGCTTTCTGGGACAAGAGGTCCATGAGACAAACAGGAGCATAGCCAGGCACAGGGTGCTGGCCTGTGCCTCATCCCAGTGAAACCTAGGAGTCTAATGCAAGCACATGAGGAACTTGCTCTGCTGGCAACTTTCACTGTGTCTTTCGTCAGCCAAATGGTCTGTTCCAGGTTTGTGTCTCTCATCAACAAAGTCCTTCAGAGGGGGAATCCTGGGAGGTGAGTATCTGGAATATGTTAGGAACAGCTAATCCCAGGTTTGTCCTTCCCTGCAGGAGAGGAGGAGCAGGGCAGGTGAGATGGGGCTGCAGGTGCTGGCTGGCTTCCTGAGCTGCTCAGCAGGAGCACAGGCTGCCCTCCCAGTGTAGCCACTGCACGAAGCAGGGGTTCCTCCTCAGCCTGACCCTGCTGCAGACCTTCCACAGGGACCATGTCTGTGCCTGCAGCCATCATCACTGGAGTCTGCACATCATCCTCTGTCCTCTTCTCCCTTGCAAGGGAACATGGTCTCTGCCAAACTGCTGGTGCCCTGTCACTGGGAGTGTCCCTGCTGCCACAATCTGTGATGAGGCACTCTGTACCCCCAGTCTGTCCCTGGCTGGAGGCTGTTCTCAGCCCGTGCTCAGCAGGGCACATCCTCTCTTGGGAAAGGGTGAGAGATGGGGCAAGCAGGAGATGAGACCTGCCAGCCCTCTCAAGCTCCTGGGACTCATCCAGGAGCTCCTGTGCAGTGTGCTGCACTGGGCTGAGATCCCCAGGAAATGTGGATGGCTCAAGCCAGCACCTGGAGCCAGGAATCCACAGCCATAGGACAGAGGATGTGATTCCTCTGGGCAGAGCCAGCCCAAACCACCCCAGTCTGTGGTATGGAGCTCACCCTTCATGGGAGGAGGTGTGCCCATGCTTCACCTAGCCTGCCTCTTTGTGACAAGTCACAACACTGGAGCCACTGCCTGACACTTCCCACCCTGTGTCCAGCAATGCTGAGCTCTTCAAGAGCTGATGGCTTGCTCCAAAGTGCCCTAAAATACCTCAAAACCTCTCCCTCAGTTTGGCACATTTTGGGCTTCCCAGGGTGACCAGCAAGACCACTTGCCCCAAACCAGGCAGCCAAGCTGGCCCACCGGAACCTCTTTGGTGACCCATTCAGCTTGCTCAGATGGCTGTTTCCATTCCCTACCCAGCTCCCTGCCAAGTGTGGACTGATTTTGAAACGATGGATTCCTTCTTTACTTCCAAATCTGAACACTGTTTTCTCTTACATGTCTTTTGGATTTTTTGTGTTGAACATGGAATTTTCCCAGCACTTATCAGTCTTGGAGCCCAGGCAGGGAAGAAAAAGCAAACATTGTGCTCAGATGAGGGTGAGGAAGCTGGAGGGGCTGTAAATTTTAAGCACAAACTAACCCCGAACACTTTCTGTGCCATTCAGCCAGGCCTGGACTGAGCCTTTCACCATGACTGGGTGTCTTCAGGTAATAACTTAGTTCCTCATTCCCTGCTTACCATTTCTCATGAGTTCCAGAAATCATGGCCCAGACTGGAGCTACCTCAGCCTGACCTGGATGATGCAAGCCACACAAAGAATCAGGTGAAGTATGCCCCAGAGGGACAGAGCCAGCTCCACCCCAGGCTACAAACCTCCGTCTGCTCCAGGGAACAACCTCCAAACTCACCCTGGTCCTTCCCTTTCTGTCCCGTCTGGCCACTGCACCAGCACTTCTCCAACACAATGACCTCCCAAAACCCCCTCTCACCCTCTCTAGTCCTCCCTAGAAGTTCCCAGCATTGCCCTGACCCTTTTCTGCTGCTTCTCTTCTCCTCCCACCCATGGTGAGCATGCACTGGTGTGCTCAGGGGAACCACTCCCTGCACCCAGAGATGCAGGGCACTCACACAGGCTTTGGTGCCTTCTGAGGGCATCTTCGAGTGCCTCTGGTCCAAATTTTCTAAAGATAAGGTCCAGTAAAACTCTCAGGTGTCCATTTTGCCCATTGAAACACTGAGTATCACAGATCTCCTTAACACAATGGACAGCAGTTACCCTATGACAAAAATCTCCTAGCTGTGATGGGCAGCAGTGGAGCTGGGAGTCAGCCCCAGGAGCTCTGCACTGCAGCCTCCGGCTGTGCCCATGGCAGCCAGCAGTTGGGTGCGCTGCTCACCACGCCAGATAATTATAGCTCCAGTGTTTATATACCCTCAGCCACAGGAAGGAAGGCTGAAGGACACTCTGCGTAACCAAGCTCTCCACCCCTTCCCCGCTCCCCCTCCCACCTGCACCCCCCACACCCCCCCGTGTGAATTTGGTGTGCGTGACAAGACGCCCCAGCCCAGCGTTCTTTGTCAGAGCTGGTCACAGCCTGCAGCTTCCCCTTTCTGTCACCCATGGAACCCTGCTCTGGGCTCTCTGGGTACTCAGTCCCCACTCTGTACAATTTGCAATCTCCTCCTGCATCCCTCAGCCTGGCAGCTTCTTGATCCCACAGCTTGACTGAGGATATGAAGGCTTGTCCCTGTCCCCATGCATGGCTGAACCATGTGGGTCCTGCAGCCTGTGCCCATCTCCAGAGCTGTGAGTGCACTGAAGCACTCAGTGGTGGTGGGTCTGTGCTCTCTTCTTCACACAGATCAGCCGTGACATCTCTGTGTCAATCCTGCTTCCCTGCTGCAGCAAATAGCATCTCTACGGCAATCCCATGCTGCTTGCTGGGCCTGAGCAGGACTGGGCAGAGTGCAAGGCAGCTTCTGAGCCATGGCTCTCCATTTCTGCAGGGACAAGTGACCACCAGTCATCACTGGAAGCTGCCCTGGAGGAATCAGTGGTGGCACTGGAAGGGGTTGCAGAGCTGCATTGAGGAAAGGGGAGCAGAGCCCCTTACCCACCCACCCAGCCACGGAGAAGCAATGACCCAGCAAGGCCGGGCTGCAGGATTAGCAATGGCATGGGCTGTGTCCTGCTCCCAGCTGCAGCTGAGCCAGCACTTTCATGTTTGTTTGGGCTGTTAGATAACTTTGAAAGCAGAAGCTGGAAGGGCTGGCGGCTGAACAGTTTGTTCTTTCCGACTTCCATGCGCTGTTGCCTCAAGCCTCAGTGCTGTGAAGGGCTTAAACCACAGTCCTGCTGTGCCACTAAGAGCCACCCTGTCCCCTCATCCTCACCCCAACGTGTCCCTGGAACCCCTCCAGCCCAGGGCTGAGCTCTGCCTCTTCATGCTGCCACAGCAGTGGGAATGCTTCTTTGGAGGGGTCTCACCCCACAGCCCCGGGCTGGCACAGGGTGAGGGGCTGCCACTTCCTCCTGGCCATGGCCCAGGCTCAGGGCAGCTCACGGGCAGCACAGCACAGGTGCTCCCGGCCACACCCTGCTGCCGGCGGGGAAAGGAGCGACGGTCACGCTCCGCCCAGCGCAGCCCGTATCAGCCTAACACGCATCCACTAGGAACTGGGGCAGGGAAAAGGACAGGACAAGGCCACTGCCAGCCCTGCTCCACGGAGTGTATCATAGGGCTGTGCTAAAGAGCAGGGATGAGAACTGGGTCCGGGTTACCTTTGAGCACCCGAGCCTCTCCAGGGACAGGCAGCTTCAGGCAAAAGGGACAGCTGGGGCTGCAGCACTGAGGTGTCAGCTCCCTGGGGACCAGGATGGCCCACACAGCCCCTGAGCCCAAGAGGGTCCACAGTGCTCTGCCTCACTTTCCTGGCCACCAGAAGTGAAGGCATGAGCCACACTATTGCTTTGCCATGAGCAGAAAACAAGTGATGCTGAGAAACCCTGCACAGGGGCCCTGCTCCTCTGCTCCTGGCAACGGCAGCACTGGGAATTGAGATAGCTGGCTGTGCACACAGAGTTCCCACATTCCCTCAGCTTGCACAAAGTCCACCCCACAAGGGGAGGCACCACTACTGAAAATGGAAAGCCATCTTGCTACAGCTGGTCCCAATATCCCTCACTGGGCTGCATCACACCTCCCTTCCAGCTGCTGGAGCATCCCAACCAGTGATACAGGGACCCAGTTCCCAGCAGCAGCTGGGAGCTTCCGAGAAACTACAGGGACAAATGCAAAGTTGGGCCAAGGTCAAATCACTAGCACAGGCTTTGCCTCTGTCCAAGGGAGTGTGGTGAGTGCCTGATCCTGTGTCTGAGGACCAGGAGACAGGCACAGCATCATGGAGTCTGATAAGATCCCTCTCCCAGTGCTGGAACACTGAGGATGAAATCCCCCAGGCCAGGACTGAGTAACAGGCAAGGAACAGTGTGTGCTGTGGCCCAGTCAGGAGCTGGCACAGGTGAGGTGGGGAAGGAAAGCAGTGCCAAGGCTGCCCTGGAAGGAGAAAGATGCAGCAAAGCCAAGCAGTAGCAAGAACAGGCAAGAATGGAGCAGAAGCCAACTGGATGCAGAGAGGACAGTACTGCAGACTTGTTGAGGCTGGGGCTCACTCAGCTGAGGACATGAACAGGACTGACCTGTTCGGCTCCATGTGCTTTGGTCACGCTGTGTGCTGTGGCTGGGGGGCCGGGGGTGCTGCAGTGTGATGGCCATCATGCCTTGACCCTGGCCAGAGCCACCGTGCACGAGGCAGAGCAGGAGGACACAGTGTGCCCAGGCACACACAGGTGGGCAAGTTCATGAGGCAGGGTTCAGATACCTCTCAAAGAGCCTGTGCTCTGGACAGAGGCAGCCCTGGGAGCCTGGCAAGTGCTCTTCCTCCCTTTAGTGCCTGACTTGTGCCACCATGGTCCTATAAACTGCCCCAGGACTGGCACAGCTCAGAGCCACCAGGTCCCAGGAGGCAGCTCTCCTACTGCTCACTTGCCTCCCCTTGGGCAGGGGCTGGGGAGAGCCCCAGGGCTGACAAGGGCAGCCCTATGTGTGCAGGACTGTGCAGGCAATGGAGGGAATAGGGTGGGACGTGTACCTGACAGGTTTTAGACATGAGGGCAGACTCTGTGACAGCCCGTGAGGTTTGCCCTCACCTAGGACAGTGTCCTGGGAAACGGTGTATGTGCCACAGATCCACACCACTGGAGAACAAGTAGGGTCAGAGGCTGCACAAGAGCACCAAAGGGAGAAAGTACATGCCAGGTGGCCAGGGTTGGCCCTGTCCAGACTGCTCCACAAAGGCAGGACTTGGCCGGTGTGGACATCACAGTAGAGGTACCCCCAAGGGATGTGGCTGCTCTCTGCTGAGGAGGAGCAGAGCCAGAGTGTTTTATTTACCACTTTGCAATGACACTGCTCCACTGGAGGAGCAGAGCCATGGCACAGAGTGAGAGACAAGCTATTGCTGCTGCAGCTGGGTTCATCAGAGCCACCTCTGCTACTCCATGCCTGCAGGTATGTTTGAGCTCAAGCAGAAGCAAAACTCCTGACATGGAGAACACTTGGCTTGGCTACTATCCATGATGGGGAGTTCCCAGCAAAGCTGTTGGCTGTCCTAAGCAAGCTGCTCCTGCCCTAGAGAGCTAGCCTTGCATGCCACAGGAGGGACAGGGTGTGCTGAGCTTGTGCCAGATCCACTTGACTAGACTAGACTCTGTATTATTTTTTATATAACTGTTTTCTGGTTGTTTTCAGCACTTTCCAAGTGAAAGCCACAGACATCCACAGTCTGCATGCCTGGTTGCTATGAATGGGATGAAGGGGTTGGTTCCTCCACTCAGTTGGTTTCCACTGGGTGAAAAGCTGCCCATTCCCACAGCAGAACCCGGTGAGGCAGCGGTGATGCTCAGGTCAGACACAGGGTACCATCACAGTGAGCAGCTGTTCCCATTACTGCCACGCAAGGAGCCTACCACCTATTCCACAGCTGGGACAGACCGAGGAAGCCAAGCACAGCCTGGCTTCCCTTGCTCTGGTTGTTTCTCCCAGGCTTCCCCAGCCACATCCCTGCTTCCCATACCAGCAGCTGCTGGAAGCCCCATCGCCCAAACCTGCAGTCAGTGGCACCAGCTATACCCATATATCAGGACAAACCCCATCCTGCTAGGATGCAGGGGAAGGATTCCTGGGGCTGTAGGCAGCTGTCCACCACAGGTAGTGGTGGAGAGCATCCTGCTGGTGGAGGGAGGAGACCCTGCATCTCCACTGGGAGTTTGGAGGAGTGCAGACCTTGGATGTGGCTCAGGAACACAGTTCCCATGCACTCAGCCCACGCAGGCAGCAGCACAGTGCTCCTGCCTGCATGAAACCTGGGAACATGGCTGCCTGGGCTGGCTCCCTGCAAGCGGATATTATTTTTACTCCCAGTTCCTCTCTCATTTTTGCCAGGCAACAACTGATTCTGCTGTTGGCTAAGCAATAAAGAGGCCCCCCCCTTTTTTTTTTTCTCCTCCACTGTTTTAGGTTATTTTTAGACTTTTTTCAGTGGGTCTTTGCTGCAAACACTTAAAGGGCTGGAGAAGTCGTCCTGCTTCGCATTCCCAGAGGAAGAGGAGCAACGTCCAGGGCAGGAGGTGCAAGTAAGAAGGGCTTCCCATCCAGATGGGGATGCACATGCCTTGGAGCACCCACTGCCCCGTACTGCACGCTTCTCCCAGCAACCCTCTTCTCCCACCCAGCTGTGCTGTGCAAGTCTTGACCTTCCACAAGGGATCTGTGACATGGGCTTAGGGTGGCCCCAGAGAGAGTCACACGTAGCTACAGCAGTGCAGGAACTGCCAAAAAAGTGTGAGGGACACAGTGCCTGCCATCACTGTGGAGTACCAGTGCCATGGCCAGAATCCCCCCACTGAGAGTACTGATGGGAGTGATGCTGCCCTGTCCCCAAAAGAGAGGACATGAGATAGCACATCCCAAACCCCTTGTCATGTCAATGGTCAGGAGAAGGAAGTGCTCTTTGGTCAGCAAAGAAAGAAACAACCCGTGTTTCCACCAGGCAGGGACATTCCAGTCAAAGGCTGGGATCCTCTGCATACCCCCAGCAAAGGCTGTTTTGCCTTTGGGGTGGGGGACAAAAATACTCTCTCCACTTGGGGCAGGAGGTGTTACTTTGTGTGGCCCCACAGCCCGTTGTTGTCTCCTGGAAAATTGCAAAACCCTGAGCTTCGCTGCAGCTCCAAGAAGCTCAGAAAGAGACAGAACCTGCTGGAAGGCAGACGCCCATGTCGGCGCTGGGCCAGCTCGAATCTTCCAGGCTGTTACGCAGCTCCACAGCTGCTTGGCAAGGACATCGCCGACCCTCCCACGTCACAGCCTCAAGCAGCCTGGGCCAGCTGTGTCCAGGCGCTGGGCTGGGGTTGCTGTTTTTCTGCTTTATCAGGATCTTGCTGAGATCGGCGGTGAGTGGGTCATGTTTGTGCAGTGGTTTGTGCAGGCTAGTGGTTATGTAAGTGCTCAGGGTTACTCCGGAGGCTCGGCCGGCTGTGCCTCCCAGCTCATGTACATGTGCAGCCACACGCCGCCGCGGTGATCGGGGCCGGCCGCACGCGCGGCTCTGCGCTCCATGCAGTTTTGTCGCTGTCCCAGCTCGTTACGAAGGTGCACAGCGTGTGCCTGAGCTGCCGCGGGGCCCAGCGCTGTCAGGCTGCATGCCAGGGGGCTGGTGGCCGAGCCACGCAGTCGGACAGCGTTGCCCGAAGGCTGCATCCGCCGTGTTTACCCTGCGCTGGCTCCCGACGCGACGCTGCTCCGGCCACTGCCAAAACGCCTGCGCCTGCTCCAGTAACCCAGCTCCTGAAGGTCGCTGGCTGGAGGCCGGGCTCGCGTTCCATCTGCCTGCTTTTATTATTGATTGTCCTTATCATCGTTTGAGAGAACAGCATGTCCCAAACACCCGGGGGCAGGACTGGGCTCCCTGCCGCTGCTGCTGCCTTTTGCCCAAGCTCTGTCTCTCCCCAGTGGAGAGGTGCAGGTACCTAAAGCTGCGCTGCCGCTGTCACCTCTGCCCCCATGCACAAGCCACGATGCTGCAGCCAAGTCTGCTGCCCTAAGTCTCTCTTCCTTTTGCCACTGTCTCCATCCAAAGTGCAGGTTCCCACACAGCAACAGACCCCTGCATGTGCCCGTTCCCAGGATGTGCTCCAGGACCTTCAGCAAGTGCACTCTGTCACTGTCTTGGCTCCCACCGTGCCTTGGTCCGGCAGCCACTGACCTGCAGGCTGCAGGGGCATGGGAGAGGACAGGGGACCCCAATCAGAGCAAATGGCGCTGCTTCATTACAGCCCAGCTGGAACAGCCACGATGCATAGCACAGGGCAGCAGCCAGGTGTGAAATGGTATGAGCAGCCCTGGGCTGAGAGCATCTCTGCTGCTGCCAGCCCAGATACCAGAGGGATAAGCAAAGGGGCACCAGGATGGCAGCAGGGGCGTGTCCAGGTGGCAGAAAAAGAGAGGAAGAAAGGGAGGAAATAGAAACGGGAGGGGAAGGGGAAGGGGAAGGGGAAGGATCCTCCCAGAGCTCTCACTCCCGACATACCATCCTCACAGAAGACCTGTGACCCCTCCCCACTATCTCCAGATGTTGACTGATGTTTGCAATTGATGGCACAGTATGTGCCAGGCTGCGCTGGCGGACAGGCACTCATGTGGCACTGTGCACAGATGTATTGTCCAGGTCTATGCTGCCTGGCACGAGCTTTTCGGGCTTCTGTTGAGAGCACAATGGGATGGCAGGGTGGATGAAACAAACTGTAGCTCCAGGACACAAATCGAATTGGGCTTTCACATGCTAATTACCAAACACTGACCAGCACAAGACTGAGCACCACAAACCTGTTGGTCTTTGAGACCTTTCCAGCTTGCTAGAAGACACACCTGGGCAGACCTGGAGGGCCCTGTCAAGGGTCACCCTCTGCCCTCAGGGTATATGGAAAGAGGACCAGAACCACAGGAAGGCAAGTCCTTGGGACAGGGAATGGAGAGTCATATGGCTCACCCCAGCTTGGCCCATGTCCTCGGAAAGGGGGAAGCTAAGGGGCAGTTCATTGCCAGGATACAAGAATAGCCGCATGGTGAAATGGTGGGGTCTCTTAAGGGATGCTGGGAGCCTAACCCTGACTGCTTGCTCCTGTGTGCAGCACGGGGCAGTGGCTGCCACCAAGACCCAGGCAACCCAACCACCCCTTGCTTTGCCGTGTGCCTAAGGACAGCCCTTGCATGGGGGTTTATTGGGCCTGACAAGGCAGCTGGGACACCAGCAGATAATCTCTGCCTTGCTGGGGACAGTCCCCCAGCAGGGTTAGGCATGCTTGCCACAGAGGAGTGGAAAATTCCTCTCACTGTGCAGACACTCCCTACAGCCCGGGCACATCAGCTGTCATCCTGCAGGACTTGGCATGCCCTGGAGTGTTTATCAACACCATTTCGCAAGAGCCATGGCACACAGCCTGGCAGGGGCATGCAAGCCGCTTGGGCAACTGGCTCTGCTGAAATCCATGCACTTGAGAAACACTCCAGGCTGGGAGTCTGGTGTGGATTGATGTCATCTGAGTGGCCATCAGCACCTTCTCCTTTCTAGCCTCCTGAGTTCAAGGACAGAGCTGTGAGCTTTGGTCTTGGCCCTCTCTCAGTCCTGCAGAACCCTTCCCTTGGTCTCACCTGGCAGGATTGTAAGTGACCTCAACATGCTGGTTCCCCACTCACCCAGGGCATGCTGCTCCATCCTCACAGGGTATATGAGGGAGGTGCACTCCCTCCAAGGGGTTTGGAGGTATCAGCTGGAGCAACAGCACAATTGTGATGACAGCACATCTGGCTGAGGGCTGCCCTCCAGGCATAGACCAGTGGCTGCATGATGCCACAGCAGGGCCAGCCTCTCCCCAGTTAACTCCAGATGTGCACAACTGACACAACCCCCTCAGGCACGGAAGAGAGCAGGCACATCCTGGACGACACTGTCTGGACAGGACAGGGGACATGGAGTTGCAGTCAGGCCCTGGGAGCCAGTCCAACCCTGGCCAGGGCTGGCTATGCACACCCAACTCCATGGTGCTGTACATGGCAGTGGGCGCAGCAGCTGTATGTCAACAAGGCACGGAGTCTGAATGTTCTGCTCCTCTGGAGGTATTGTGGAGCCCAGGAAGTGTCTTAGCTGCTCTTGAAATCTCAAGATGCACCTCAAAGCCCTACTTAAGTGGGAAATGGGTGGTGGGTTTGTGGGGTGGGTGTCACTCCCTCGGGGTAAAGAAGCAAAGCATGCCCCCTCCAGCCTTTCCAAAGGGGCAGCAGCTCTGCTTGGCACCAAGGGGCTGCGGGGCACAGCCTTTCCCAGCAGACAAGGTCCCTCCAATGGAACTGGGGGTGCAGGGACCGAGGGCAGATGGGATGTTCCTGGAGTGGAGACCATCCCAGGAAGGCCAGCTGGGTCCTGAAGCATCGCACAGACCCTGCCCCAATTCCAGTGCAGCTGGAGCAGCAGCAGAGAATAGGCTTCGTGCAGCTGCCAAGATGTTTGCTGGAGCAGAGGCACGCATAAACATCTTGTTTAATCAAGGACTCGGAGTGAACACAGTGTACCCTGGCTCGGTGCAGAGGGAACAGCTGCGGCCCTGCGGGGCAGGGCCAGGGCCAGCGATCGGCGGTGGCGGAGCGACCTCCGGTGGCACGGCCCCGACCCCGCTCTGCGGCGGCAGCAGGAGGCCCCGGGACACCCGTGTTCCCCGTCCCAGCACCCCGCTCCGAAGAGAGGCTGTGCCCCGGCTGCATGCGGCTCTGGCCGCTTCCAGGGCAGTGCGTCTGGAGCTGGGCACTACAAGGCTCGGTTCGGTCCAGTCCCGCTGCAGCCGTGCCGGCACCGAGGGCAAGCTGGGAGAGCCCTGAGCTGCCTTGCCCGTGGCTCCGTGGGTGGTGACCTCATGGCAGTGTTGTGTCAAGAGGGCACAAGACCTTGGAAGTGCCAGCTGCTGTGTTCTCAGGCAGGATGGGATCCCCACCTGCCCTTCCAGGAATGAGGTGCTGGCGCTGGGGACCTCCTGTGCCCCACCAGGGCCCCTGCACAGCAAGAGCAAGGTGAGCTCCGAGCTCTTTCTCTCCAAGCCCCGAGTGAGCAGCACAGGCACCCAGCATCTTGTCCTGGGCCAGCACCTAAGAAAACATCTGAAGGAAACACAGAGCACAGAATCCCTCTGTGTAGATCTGGCTAAGGGAAGGCTTGGAGGAGCTGCCATCAAATTCAGGGGTTTTTTTTCTGAGATCAGCTAGGAATTAAGCATCTGACTTGCTGTGTTTAAGCCTGAACCTTTAAACATCCCTCACCCCCACCCCCACCCCAGCACTGTGCTGCACAAACCCCAGGTTTCTTTGGAAAAGAAGCGTTATTTTAGGGACAAGATTTAAAGGACTCCTTTCACAAAGAATTGTGCCATTAGGTTCTTTTTTTTCTTTAATTTCCAAAAAGGTATCTTTTGTGCATTGAGGACTAGATCGAGAAGACCTTTGGGGAATGCTGTGAAGGCAGCCTGACTGCAGTATTGCAAATCAGCGCATGCCTCTTCTTCCCACCAGCCTCACAATTGGCTGCCAAGCCTGTTCCATGGCTTCCTGGGCAATTAGTGGTTACAACACACATCCACACAGCCAGCAGAACCACTCCAGCTTTCCATGTGTCCTTGATAACCTCCTGTGGTTTTTTAAGCCTTTGGTAGTAATGAAATGACTGAGGATAATGACAAGCATAAACTCCCAGAGTGCAAGACCCAGAAACATGGGTTTTTTCTAAGCAGCTGGTGTCCCTTGGTGGGACAGGTCTGAATGGGTGGGCTCCACTCTCTCTGTTGAGCCCCCTGCTCTTGGCAATTGGACTGGAATTAACTGGCTTTTTGGTGTGCATCCAGGGTGGTGTTTGCTTGGTTGGCTGGTTGTGGTAACTGAAAAACAGTCCAAATCACTTTAACCTTAGGTTTCCAGACCTTACTGCTTTATTTCTAGAGCACCTTGAATCCCATTTTTTCCATTTTTCATGGAAACAAAGCTCCACTGGGCTACCATGAGCTCTGGTAGCTGTTCTTTTTGCTCTGCTCCCAGGAAGCTCCTCAGCTTGACCTAATGGAAGATCAGCCTGAGCTGCTATCTGGGACATTGCTGGTGTGCAACAGGAAGAGCAAGGCCAAGGGGAGCTCAGAGACAGCAATGCAGCAGCTGATCCAGTGTGAATTTCAAAGCCCTGCTCTTGAAATGTTAAAAGACAAAAATTAAGGAAAACACTTCCCATGGCAAACAAAATGCCAGAGTTTAGGGGAGGTCTCTCCAGAGCATCAACAGAAGCAGAGAACCCAGGACAGAAATGTTTTGGGTTGTACCCCTCTCTGCCAACATTTGGGCAGGATTTGAAGGCGGGAAACCAGCAAATTTAGCAAGAGATTGAGGAAAAAATCTTACAAAAGCACTGCTAGGATTACATTTAGAAGGGTCATTGAGAGAAGTTTTACTATTTTAGCTCTGGAAGACAGAGGACACCTGACTTACCCCTGAGCTCTGAGGGAGCCCTTATCAGCTTCCTCTCCTCTCCTCTCCTCTCCTCTCCTCTCCTCTCCTCAAAAAGAGTCTTTTTGATAAGATTTTGAAAAAAGAACTACTCTCAATATGACTGTGATGTCAGCTTAGGTTTTAGGGGACAGAGGTTGGCCAGTGGCCTTCTAGGGCATGTGTGATGCAGATTGCTCTATAAATGCTGATGTGTTGACTCTGTGGTCACAAAAGATTTTCACAAGAAATACATCCCTTTGTAGCCTTGCTTTGTGCTGATAATTCATTTGCCAAATATATGGAATGGAAGAGATGCAGTAAGGCCTGCTCACATTCTGCTTAAATCATTGCTTTAAAATACACGGGTTTTTTCCCCCAGCATTACCAGTTCTTTTGCCCTGAGAGTTGCAGATTATACAGTGCTCTTCCTGTTTCCAAAATCAAGCACCTGAACACCTCAGAGCATGTTTAAAAATAAGTGTGATAATAGCTGTATTTTATAAGGGAAAAGCTCAAGAATGAGGCTTGATGTTTATAATGCAAGTGAACATTATAATTTTATGTCAGCCTTAAACTGATGGTTCTTAACGTCCCATAGTTATGTAGCACCGGACAGAGCGCTTATGTGCACAGTCTGACGCTGAGGACAGGCTTTCAGATGCGAACGGGCAGCCTCTGCAGGAAAGGGAAGCGTCTCCTCCACAGCGCAGCCCGGGCCGTTCCCGCGGGCAGCGCAGAAGCATTGCGGCTGCTGGGCTCAGCGCGGCGCCTCAGGCTGCCGCCGCACTTGTCCAGGTGAGGCTGCCAGGGCAGCCCTGCCCTGCTTCGCTAAGCCTCACACGCCGCACGCCGGGAGTGCCGCTGTGGCACAGCCGGCCTGTCGGGAGCGCCCCCGACCCCGGAGCAGAGGAGCGGACCGACCCGGGGCGGGAAGAGCGGGCCTGAGCGCCGCGCAGCGAGGTGGAAGGCACCCCCCGGGCACCGCTGCACCCCCGGGAGCTCCGGGCCGGCGCGGCCCCCGGGCAGGCGGCACCAGCACCGGGCCGCGGCGGCACAGTCGCCACGGC